>JAGDQP010028596.1:0-24026 GCA_022664845.1 Lepisma saccharinum | reverse complement strand
ATGGTTGCCGCACCATTTTAAAAAGTCTGGAAATAATATGTTATTCATATTTACTTAATTTTTAATTTTTATAGTCAATTGTCATAAATAATATTTATTCTTTTCTACCTGAAACTAATATATTATCTAGGAGAAAAGATGCGGAAATAAAGTCAGCTGGTTCATTCCATGAAAATTCACCTCGTGATGGTTGCCGCACCATTTTAAAAATCTGGAAATAATATGTTATTCATATTTACTTCATTTTTAATTTTTATAGTTAATTGTCATAAATAATATTTATTCATTTCTACCTAAAACTAATATATTATCTAGGAGAAAAGATGCGGAAATAAAGTCAGCTGGTTCATTCCACGAAAATTCACCTCGTGATGGTTGCCGCACGATTTTGAAAAATCTGGAAATAATATGTTATTCATATTTACTTAATGTTTAATTTTTATAGTTAATTGTTATAAATAATATTTATTCATTTCTACCTAAAAATAATATACTATCTAGGAGAAAAGAGATGGAAATAAAGTCAGCTGGATGATTCCACGAAAATTCACCTGGTAATGTTTGCCCCACCATTTTCAAAAAATCTAGAAATAATATGTTATTCATATTTACTTCAAAGTAACAAAAACAAGTTTCGAATTTTTGGCTCCACCTGGGGAGAGTAGATGGAGGAGGAAAGGAGAGGAAGTTATGATATTTTTCACATAGGACATCTATCCTCCTTTTGAACATTGAGCAGTAATAAGTGTTCCTGAAAATGGCACATAACAAAATTTTTGAAAATTGATTTCTCCAAAATGTGGCACAGTAGCCTGAAGGAATTTTGGGACTAAACCAAATATGCTACAGTTGTAACTGGTAAAACCTTAGATTCTCAAAATTGTCTCTTTGTAAGATAAATTATATTGAACTTTATAAATTTTACACGCATGGCTGTGTTTAGGCACTGTTTACTAAAAAGGAGAACACTTAATTTCAAATCTAATAATATGGATATATGACGTATTAGTGGAGGCATTTAAAAAAATGAAAGGGATACTCCAATAATTAGGTTCAGTTTTTCGTGATCAAAAATTGCACAATATAAAAAAATATGAACAGAATTAAACAAAATCATACTGAAATAAATTATTAAAGCATATAGTTAAAATAAATAGCTATTTTTGTTTTATTAAAATATCTCGTACGGAAATCCAGTTATTTAAAAAGGCGAGTAGACGTCCCGTATGAAAACAAAATCATGAATGCCTCCCCTTCCCCCTCCAATTCTTCTCCTGTTGGAGTAAAATAACTGCGAAGTGTTATATAAGAAATATTGGCTACTCTTCTCAAATACAATATCACAATATCGAACTGCACGGAATGTGTATTTTGATGCGTAAAATAACCAAAATACGTTTTAAACTATACCTTGTTTAAACTCAGAGATCGAGAACATGTTTACGTCCTGATAACGCGGGGAGCTGCTGAGGTGCAAAGAAAATGCTACAACTCGCCACTGCTTCATTCCTGAAGTAAAGTGAAGCAGAAGGGACTTGTCGTGATTGACTGATGAAATTTCACATTTTTCACACAATAATTCTAACTTTGAACTCGTCATCGGTTAGTTAAACAGAACAGCTTTTTGCGTACATCACTCTATCATGAATTCAATGTAAGTCAGTTGAATGTAGATTACCTTAGGGAAATTTTAACGTGAGATGTGATATATTCTCATTAACGGTTTTCTTGCTAGTATTTGTACTGCTGCTATTTTGTAATGCTGTGTGTAAGTATTGATCTGCTGTAATTATAGAGAAAAATAATTTAAACAATCCTGCCACACTATCGACGGACAATATACTACTTGATATACTTTACGTTCTTGTACAATGTTTAAACGGAAACTATAAATTACAAATCTGCCATTATTTCAGCATATATAGCGTAGGTAATAAGTTGGCATGTTTAGAGATTCGCAAGAGATTGAAACAATGTGTTGTCGTATCAATACTACTATTGGATGGTTTGAACAAACTCTTCGCATACGTAGGCGTTGAAGATTAAATATGGAACGATATAAATGCACTACAATGTAGCATAGATGTCTTAGTAGGAAATAGTGATGATATGTGTCTCCAGGTGAACGTAGGAACAAAATACATGATAAGAAGCAGATTGACAGAGCTTGAAGGAAATAGATACATTTCATTTAAGAATGTGCAAATATAAACATAAAACAAACTTAACATTTTGGTAACATATGTAACAAGCAAAAACGAGGTTACAGAAGAAATAGAAGATCTTTTAAATATAGAGAAACACTGTTTTTATTTATTCAAGAAACTCCGCACCTCGCGAGTAATGTCAGGAAAGTTGAAACTAAAAATATTCCGAACGGTAATTCTGCCGGTAATGCTTTATGATTTTTAAAGACGGAGTACGACGGTAGCATAAAATACGTGTGTTTGTAAATAAGATTTTGTGAAAGATATACCTGCCGAAAGTAGACGAGTTAACCAGAAAACTGAGAAGACTGCAGATTGAAGAAACCTACGCGCTGTACAACACATTCGGTGTCGAAAGAATAATGGGCAGGTCATGTAGATCAGATTGCGCAAACCGAAGATTATACTTCATTAAGGTAAGAAAATCGGAGGGAAAGATACCGTTAGGAAGACCAAGCTGTTATTGGAAATACAATATTAGAATAAACCTTCTCGGTATAGTTATTCGTGATGAGTACTGACTTGTTTTGCACAGGATAACATCTTATGGAGAATTTTTGCACTGCAGCTATAAACTTCCGAGTTTCTTACATCATTGAGCTAGCTAGTCACACTTCTACTGAGTTCCGGAACAGAGTAAAGATAACTGGTGCCTTGAAAATTTTCTTCCTCTGCAGCGACACTTTTATGCAACGATTCATAAGTTTGTCAACCCCTCACTTTGTTTCCGATAGTGGTACAAGGTTCACTTGTCACCATAGTGCAGAGCAGATCGAGTAGGAGATCATTGTGGTGAAAAAGCAATATTTTATTATAGGTAACCTCCTCCTGCGGTGTCTGATTATCTGTTATTTAATTTGATACCCGTTTTAATTATTTAAACTTTCTTATGTACAGGAGAGGACCCAAAATAGTTTAAGTACAAACGTCCAACTGTCACGTAAGCACACTGATGGTAACGCGTGGATTTCCCTCCATGCATACCTTTAAATCGTGTTTCGATCAACGTCCACTTTTTGGAAACTCTTGTCATCGCAAGGAAATATTTCTAGCCAGAGACTCACTATTCATTTTGAAGTTGAGTCTACGTCAGAAGCGTTCCTGGAGAACACGAAGAACCCAAACGAAAGAGAGGTGGCCACAACAACAGTTAGGACCAGGTATCTCACAGTGCTAACTTCAAGTAGGTAGGCACAGCTGAGAAGCTGGAATTTACATAGTAGAGGCTTCTGACAAAAGAAAAAACAACTATAGGGAAATCTTATTCTCTCATTTTTTGTTTATACTGGAAATACAGTTATTACACTTATCTGTAGTATCTTGTATAGTCACTGCATGCTTTAGGTTCCCGTCCATATTCAGGTGCTTAGAACTATCAATATGAGAACTCAGCCTCCATAACGCGTGGACAATTGCAATCTAAGCTAGTTAACAATCTGCGTACACTATTAACCAGTTCGTAGACTTCGGAGAGTAAGGCACTATTTCCAGATATCCGTGAAGCCCAGCCCGCCTCTGAACTAGTCTCTATAGAATGACCACATTGCGTTATTATTACTCAAACTGGTAATTTGCAGTTTAAACTTATTTTCGACAATATCTGAATAGCACGCTGTTTCAACACACAACACAGAGCACTATAACATTTCCTACTTCCACTACTTACAATGTAGCTGTACTTCAAATGCCACAAAATCTGCCTGTTCAGGCCTCCAACGGTACTGTTTCATGAGACTCGTGCACTAATGATACAGGGATTAAATGATGGTGTATTGTATTTCGGCTATATTTCCTAATTGCCTTGAATTTAATCCCTTTCCTTTATTTAAAATACACGATTTTACTTTTAGCAATAGTTCTTGGAGAGATGCTCTTTATTTCGGTGATGGAGACAACACGTGATGGAATCCTACTCGGAAAATATTGAAACTGGAAAGTAAACATGAAGAACAGTAGTTCTTCGAGTCACTCTGACTTACGAGTCTGTTAGCGGCACTCCAATGTAAACAGTAGTGTCGCATGTAGCGAACTATAAGAAAGATTTTATGCTTGAACTTGCATTTGAATGTTCGATGTCATACTAAAACAGAGATAATAGTCGGTAATACCTCCCTGGGACACTTAGGCGATAAGAAAAAAAAATAAAGATCATATTTCTGATGATAGTACTGACCCCAGACCATACAGGCTGCCAAAACTTGCCGAATATTAATCTACGCTTCAATACCTTTCAAACGCTGTATCACACGTCAAATCGGTACAGAGGTTCAAAATATATGACTGTTTAGCCGAATCATAGAAGTTACAGAAATGATAGAAAAGTGTGTCTGTCATTCCGTCTGTCTTTTTGTTTTAGCCCCAAAGGGGTGATGCCGGGGGATTTTGGGGGTCAATTGCGGGCCCCAATCAGTTGGGGTAATTCGAAGCTTTTTTTTTTTAGAGATACGTTTTCGAGATAGGCAACCTACCATGGTCCAAAATCGACCTTTTGTAGGAAGACTATGCACTCTGTTTAACAGAAAGCCATACAAAATAAATGAGAACAGTATAAAAATCCTTTTAGAGTAAAGGAAAAAGTGACGCGAGAATTCTACTCACAAAAGTAGTTATATCCATTTTGTGGGTGATTTTCTTTGTGTCACTATAGGTGAATAGAGGATACTAAATATTTTAATTGTATTACCAAGTAGACACTTCCACCATAGGGACACAAGGGAAATCAATCGCAAAATGGATATCACTTATTTTATGAGTTGAATTATTGCGTCACTTTTCTCCTTACACTGGAGGTGTTTTATGCTGATTATAATTACACCAAGACAAAATAGATGTCAGATGGAGCCTTGAAGTAATTTACTCTGACTTTAGGAGCAATAGTTAATCATAATAAAATAAAATAATGCCATTTATATTTGATTTTAATTGAAAGCAGAAAGAATTTCTACTTTAAGGCAAATCTAACCATTGAAATAAATACCTAACTTTATGTCTAATACACTGCAATAAATATACTGTACAGAAAGCACCTTATGACATTTTGAACGATTAGTACCACTTTGATGCACTTTGATGTTCGACTAGTCAAGTGTCAATTGTCATAGAATATTTTTGAAGAAGCACTAATGGGTGTGTTGTGCCCGTGCTTCAGTTAATCTAATTTTCTAGTATATTGATCACATATAATAGCCCGGTGTGGTAAAACATTACATTATTATTGTGATTATTATTATTAGTAGTAGTAGAATTGCTATTATTATTGTTTCAATGTTATAGTATAGAATGGAAGTTTTGGAGTGTAAAACGTAGAAACGAGATGAGCTAGCAGGCGCGTGGTGCCGTGCGTTTTGCAGTTGTTAGCTGGAAACCTCTCCTTAGGCATTCTGTGAAAGAAGCAACATCGAGAAGTTGGTGTTTCCGTGCACCAGCGAATTGGGATAGTGCAAGAATATGTACAGACGGGTTCAATCAAGAACACATAAGCCGCTTCTATTACGAGGCACCTAGGAACCAAACCATCTGCGAAACTAAATATTAAGAGACTGGTGAAAGAATTGAGTCAAAACGAGAATGTGAGTAGGCGAAAATGAAATTTTGCCCGAACACCGGAAGTCGTCCGTGATATTCAGAAACGGATAACACAAAGCCCAACAAAGTCTACCGGAATCTGTCCCAGTAGGTCAGTGTGAAACGAACACCGTATCACAGCTTACTGAAGTCTTTTAAAATGAAACCATAGATCGTAACGGACCGCGCGGACGGACATTTGGACCCTCAGTGTACTTTATGTCTAACGGATAATGGTTTCCTTTATCGCGTTAAGTGATTGCACATAATACAAAGTACTACTCCAGGATGGTGACAGCTTCATAGAAAAAAAACTAAAACAAATTTATGCCCGGTTATTAGTAAGTTACCTCTGGTGAAAATATGAAAACATAGCCCATAATCGAGAGTACATAATTGAATAAGTTTTAATACGGTTTACTACAGGAATGAAATTCACGGGCCTTCGTCCCGCAGAATACAGAACCATTGAGCATTATTTATAACATTAAGATATGAAAGAACTGATATGTTGAAGCAAACTGACAGCAGACCAGGTCTTCAAATCTTCCTTACATTTCCATGAAAATAAAGAATTGGAGTGTGTTCCAAAAATACTTAGTCAACTGCCCTCATGTTTGTCCGAAGCTGTTGGAGTGTGACGAACTGTCAAAATTGAGAAGCAACTCTCAAGCGCAACTATTGGAGAACAAAGTGAGTGACAGGGAGTGGATGATGTAGATGGAAATACTTTTATCCGATTTGAGAGCTATCTAGTTCTGAAATCATAAGCACGGAGCTTTTGGTTGCTTATAACGAAAAGTCAATGATTCATAATTTTAGATTTGTTTTAAACCTTTATATTATTCTTTAGTGATAGTCTTATTATTATCTTTACCTCTGTGCATTTGTTATTATGATGTACGTATAATAATATTAAAATGTCAAAAAAATATTCCGTTTTGCTGTAATATTCTCTTAGAACTATGTAATATATATAATATTAGTGATGCAAAAGAGATGAAAATAGATGTCAGGCCTATTGCACATGGAATTTGTCTTTGAACTAGAGACGGTGGATTTAAATATGGAACTGTAGTTACCTGTACTTTAGCTTTAAATGTATTACTTAAAATAATTGTGTATAATATTCAATTTAATTTCAAGTTTTTAAATTTAGATTCAGACTACTAAATATGCCATGCATATTTATAACAGTTTATAATTTTAAATACAACTTTGGATATATTTGTAGGGTGTGAATGCGTTTACCCGGAATTTGATTGGATATTTTTTGCAGAAGGACAAGTTGGTTTGCTGTATTAGTGATTCAACTGTTAATGAGATTTAATTTATTAAGTAAAGATTGATAAAGTTCTACATATCATCTTACTTTCTGAATACGTTGTAACATTTATGTTTACCAAGCCCGACTTGCTTCTGTGGCTGTTACAGAACCAACTACATAAATATAAACACACTAGTAATAAGTAGTTGCTGACTCCGGGTATCTTAGTATACTTATTTTCATAGCAGAATGAATAATTGTAAGAATTCCGGTAAAATTGAACTGGGTATGAATATTTATTCCCGTCAAATATATAACTAGAATCATGCCTATAAGCAACAAACCCCACTCCTCATTCAACATTAAGTTGTGCAGATCATAAATGTTATTTTCATATGTAATCGTTTTCTGTAGTAAAAATTAATTTACAGTATTTACATACATTATTTTTTAAAGTCATATTAATAGTCATGTATATACACTTCAATTTAACTTGTTAGTACGCTTTATTTCCAAATTAATTTTAATTGAATTCCTATCTTCAGAAATAAAAAGAAATATGTTCAGAAATGAACATTTTTAGTATCGAAAACAAACGGACATATTTTGAATTGCCTTGCAGGTAACAAAAGAATGGGAAGAGATTAAACATTTGGAAAATACTGGTCAAAACACTTAAGGTGGACTCCATATAAAATAGCCTAGTATAAAGTTTTGTATACATTATTTTACCGGCAGTACTATTGTAACAGAGCTTATTTCTTTATTTATAAATATAACTGTTTCTAGATATCTTTCATCTGTTCAGTTAGGAATACAATTGTTTTTTCCTTCTTTTTAGTAGTCAATACCTATTCAAAATTAGGTTTACCTTCTGCAATTTAATACATATTAATTAGTTAATATTATGAAAACTCTAGGAATTTCAATAATTTTATATTTTATTGTTTATTAATATCATTTAAGAGAGATAAACTTGCATTTATAATGAAAGAAAGTGCTAGATAATAAATAAAACTGAGTTAAAAAGTTTGAATTTTCTCTTTTCTGGAATCATGCGCAATATATACGTTTTTAATCTATTGAGGACCATAAAACTGAATAATATATACTGTTTCTCGCACTACATATCTTTCTTGAATTGGATGCGGAAATTACTGCATGATTTCTTTAACCCTTTAAAACAGAATTGAAATCTTTTGGGCTCACTGTGTTTTATTTATATTTGCCCTTCCTAAGCGCCAAAATAACAAAGATAGTAAACAATATTTTTTCTTATCTGTCTTACAATATATGGTATGGGACATGTATGCCCCAATCAGCATTAAAATTAACAATTTCACTATGCAAAAAAACAACTAGAATTTTATAATAATTATTTTTTTTCAGGTTTATTTTTGTCAAGTTATTAAATGATACCTTGTTTGGTACCCTTTACTATTCTTGCAAAGTTAGTACATATTTTTTTTAAATTAAGGCAGTAAATTGCAGTGTTATATTCAGGTTTAATTTAGACAAAAGTAGTTTTAAATGTTCACAGACTACGTAAATTTTCATAAATAGTTACAATTGTAGAACAAACGTTTTTCAAGTTTTACAAGACACTTCTGTCCCAATACACCAGAAAATGTACATTCTCACTTGCTATGGTACTGGAAGGAACAATTTATGTCTTGCGTGTAATACAAATTGGTTTCGCAGCTTGTGTATGTAACGCTGGCCTTGTTCTGTGTTTGTCTCACGGAACAATTTTTACATCTCATCCTCTTCTCATAGATGTAGCATGAGTAGCATTTAGTGATTTAAAATAATATCAATTTCATGAAGACATTTCACAACAAAAAGGAGTTTCTTTGAAATAATTAATAATGTAGATCTCAAGGGCTTTACACAAATACAATAATAATTTTTTGTTCCTTGGTTCATTGAACGTTAGAAGAATAATTAAAAAATATAATTGAACCTGCAGTCTTACAAGCCCTGCCCTACTCCGCTGTGCGTAAGCGTTGGGCGTGCTTGGACTTACAGTGGACATTTTTAAGCAGGTGAATGTGCACCCATTATATAAATGAAACTAAGACATATTAACGTAGAAATAATTTAGCATTCGCAGATCAACGGGGCCTTCATGGTCTCTCCTGTATCAGGAGTGCTGGTAGACACATGCGTCATACTAGTGTCAATGATGTCATCCTCAGAGCTCTAGTTTCTCGTACCATCGGTACGAGAACGATCTGGCTGTAGCCGCTCCGACGGTAAGAGACCTGATGGAATGACACTAGTTCCATGGAAAAGGGGAATACCTCTATTATGGGATTTCACCTGCGCTGATACTTTCGCCATTTAAAAATGTTACTCATTATTCTTTGAAAGCGGGCGGTGCTGCTATTCGTAGAGAGGCCGATAAAAATCGAAAATACTCTAATCTACTTGCACAGTATATTTTTGTTGCGATCGCAATTGAGTCAAGTGGTACTTGGGGCACGGCAGGTCTTAATTTTATTAAAGAAGTTGGTCGGCGAATACAGATCGTTTCAGGTGATGCTCGCGCGACCACCTTCCTAATCCAACGCGTCAGTATCGCAATTCAGCGAGGGAATGTATCTTCTATTCTTGGTACGTTGCCTCCTGGGAAGGCATTAGATGAGATTTTCCTGCTTTAAAGATGTTTTTTTTTAGATTTTGTTTAAATTCAATTGTTATTTTATTCTGATTGTTGGAAAGAAAAGATTATTCATGTCAAGCTTATGTCACGATATGTTGCTATTGTTTTCTAAATATATTGTATTTTATGGTTATATATATTAATACTTATCTAAAAAAAAATATTTATATTTGAAGATGAAGTAAAAACTCTAAATGAAAATATGAAAACAACAATTACGGAAAACTAAAATGGTTTTAACAAATCCCTTACGCCTAAATTACATATAATGGGTTTCTGTTACAACAGTCAATTTAATTATTACAATGGTTTACAATTTTATTTGATTGTTTATATAACAGTTTAGAAACTCTTAAGTTATATTATTTTAATATTTAAATCATTTTAATAAGTAAATTACATTATTCAAATATTAATTAATAACGTTCTTTATATTGTATTACAACATAAAAATGTGCTGTCATCTATTGAGCAACAAAACATTATTCACTATTTGAATTTATTCATTAAATTAGCAAATGAAATTCTCATTCAAAAATTGTATTTAAATTCAAGATTAATTGATTTTTAAACTATACATTCAATAAACAAACAAACATGTGGGGGTATAATAAAATGTATAATGAAGTATCTGCATCAGGCTGTTGTGGCAGATGTTACGGAATGTCACATACTAACTTGTTTCCTACAACTATAGGAAGGAAGTGGGTGCATTCTGTTCGAGACATGACCAATGAGGCCACGTGCAACGTTTCTTTGAAATTCAATATGAGTAATTTTGCTAGTACGATTAAGTTTTAGGAACACAATATGAGCATTCTTTACTGAAATGTTCAAAATATTATGAAATATCCTCAAATAGTACTTGAACTTTGATTTTTGGTAAACTTGATTGGCTCACTTCTTTTGGTCCATAAGGGTTACACCTCCCATGTATGAATTATATCCTTTATGATCTCGGGACGAAACACTTCCACCTCTCTCTACTATTGTTCTGCCTTCGATCAACTGTTGTTTCGATTCGAGGATCCTGTATGGCAGTAAGAAGTACAACTGACCGATTATGCATCCATTTCAGACAATAGATATCACTTGCATGGCTGGATTCAGTCACCAATCTTTTCATGCCCTTATTTTCTTTTAGTTCTTTAGGCACATTTCGACATTTTGGTCGTACAGTGAGAGAAGCCAGAATTAAGTGTTCTTTCAGTTTACGCAATAAGTGAACTGTTGTAAAGAAGTTATCGAAATAAATTTACATCCAGTACCCTTTAGGTATTCAGATAACTGTAGAACTATCGATTCTCAAAGTCCATCCTCAGAGTCATCCTTTCTTCCAGCGTACAAATCAAATTCATATAAATATCCAGTTTTTGAAGAGCAATGTGTCCACATTTTGAACCCCCACTTAATAGGGTTATTCTTAAAATATTGTCGCATAATAGTATTTTCCTTGTACTATATCATGTATTCATCAAACGATTGGAGTTCTTTGGCCTCAAGTACTTTCTGAAATGCCTCATCAAAATACGTGCTCAAAGTTCTTACTTAACTAGCTATGTCATAGTTGGGATCACTCCTTGGCAGTTCGCACTCCTTGTCACAAAATTGAATATTACTTTTGTGACGATCATGTGTTATGCTATTAGCAATATATAAGACTCTCAAATTATCTTCTGTGAACGAAAAATCATGTATAGTTGGCACTGTGTTGTATCCCATTGCTAACATCATATCAATATATGCACTCTATTCATTTACAAATTTCGAAAAACATAGAGGATGTTGTGCATAGAGGATGGACTGTGGAATGAAAATATCATTTAATAATCCTTCGAAATTTGCACTGATTAGGAAAATATGTAAACAGGTCGAACTTGCATTGAAATTTGAAATTTCAACCTTACCCCACTCGACACTAACAGGAGTGATATGCACATTACATTATATATTTTCTCCAATTTACATCTAATGGATTTTTCTCATTTGGATATTCTATGGTAATTTCTTGTTCACCTTCAGTAATAGTGGTATCATCAATTATGACCAGGACGTTAGATTCACTTTCGGGTAGTTGTTTCACGAAATAACAAATCCTCTTCGTCTAATTCCACTTCAGAGTTGCTATGTTCAGCAAACAACAATGCCCTAATTTCTGCCTGTGCAAGTTCAAAGTATCGGAATCAACATACTTTTCTTCTGGCACTGGTAACTCAACCCACAGGAAGAGGCTTAGGAAAACTACGAAGTGTATTTTCTCCCCATGCACTTCGGTGTGTTTGCAATGCAGCCAGGAATAAACAATTTTATTTTCAATCTATGAAATTCATAAAATACACTGACAGAATACGGAAAATATAAAAACATTGCCGTTTCCTAACCGTTTTAATAAAATATTTATTGAGAAATATTGTGTCAACAATCAAACAACGATAACAATTCTTACACTCTTCGTTCGCATAGCAGAGATGATTTGTTACCCTTCGTGCAGGCATTTGTCTCATGGAATTTCTTCTAATCCCTACGAAAAGCTATTAACTATTTGGATAAATCTATATTATATTAAAATTCTACACACTTTCATATAAATATCCAGTAAAGCTTTGGAGAGAAAAAATAAGAATACACTTTTTTAAACACTTTTTCGAATTTTTAAGGTTTCTTGTAAAATAAGCAACTAGTTTATCCATCTCTATTTCTATAACTCTATAAATACAGTTATGCAAAATTGTGTCTAATATTATTGGTTATTAAGTTCCCAACAATATCAATTCCGATCTAGTTTACTTATAATCGTAGTTTTAGAAAATAATAATTGAATTGACAAACCGATGTCCCATCTGCATTAAAGGGTTAATATATGCCTAGTTCAGCGGAACTGACACTTAGTGGCGAGAAAGAGAACGTTCTCCGTACAGTATTTGGTAATCTTTCCATGGAAGCGCTAGCCGCGTGTTAGGCTTAAACTTAATATGAGCAGAAAACTGATTTAGATTTCATAAATGTTAATTAAAATTCGCTTTCAAATTAAAATGTTGTTCTGGAAATGTTCGGTCATTTTAAGAATTGTGAGTACCAAACCCCCTTAAGATGAGAGCCGACGAACTATTACTTTTGAAGAAAGTGTATATTCTGTTTGCTTAATCCTACTGTTTAAACTTTGTGCGTAATTTAGTCAACTTCATAAACAAATAGTAGGTTCACAAAATAATTATAATGATATGATAAATATTGTCATTCTTCTCTAACTGTTGATGTTGTTAATGTTTGTTTTGTGAGCATATTATCTCGTTTTTGTGATTTCATTAATGCAAATCAATATGTGTACCAACAAACCACATCGAGCTCTACATAGAGTTAATGGAGCGCCTTCTTAGTGTCGAAAGATAGACGCCACAACAAATGAATAAACTCGTTTGTCAACTTCCAGTCTAAACCAATGTCGACCAACATTTCAGTTCTCAGTTTTGTTTGCTTCTTGTCGCTGTGCGGCCTGTTTTTATTTAAGTCTTAGTTGTTGAGTTATTCATTTAATAGTATACCATACTGTTCATAATACTGCAAATAATACTGAGGTTTTGTTTTCAAGAAATATATATATATATATAAATTAATAGACGAACCACACAGCGATATCAAGCGTTTCAATCTGAGATAAGACCGAAAATTTGGTCCACATTCGATTAGATTGTAAGTGAACAAACGAAATTAAGTGTGTTCTCTCCCCACTCTGGCTCCATGTATTTAAGAAATGATCAATGGTAAGTCCAGTATCCAGAAATGTACTGACATAATCCTAATTAGCATCTCATGAAATTATAGTAGTACAATACTTTTAAAAACAATAAAGTATGAAAATTGAATAACATATTATATCAGACTGGTATGAAGAAGGAGATTACGAAACTTCTCTAATACTACAGATGTATAAACTCAACCCTTTCACCCCAAAGTGCTTCAATTATCACACACACCACCCCACATAGAATTATTATGAGTTCCGAAGTTCGATTCCAGGTCGGCGTCAATAATTGCATTGGTTTTATTAAAATGCACATTCTTCTTTTTTTTTAATATAGAACTTTATTTTTCTTTCTTTGTACTTATAAAGAATTTCTCCCGTTTGGATAACCTTTGCGTTTTTGTTTTTACATTTTATAAGTTACATTAGTTACTTTAAGTTAGGTTAGAAAAGTCACGTTAGATTATTTGCCTATGCATAAACATTTTGAAATTTTTATACAATTAACTGGCCTAAGTGCTACGTTGGTTGAAAATACATTAGATATTTTATTTTCCATTAATCACTTTCTCCAAGTTTGGAATATTACTGTCCCGAGAACGTCATCGAGAAAGTAGTGGAAAGATAGTGTTACAACGTTGGGAAAACGTCCCTCAACTTGGCATTTTGCAGTTATTGGCACTCCCAGCATTTAAAAAAGAATTAAGCACGGAAATAATTTTGAGAATCTGATATTGTTCCGGACTCATTGCTTATTGTTTCTTTGATCACCTCCGCAAGCGGAACCCAACTTTTTTGTTATTGTTCATGGACAAGGAGACAATTTCAAAATATTTCTTTGAGTTACAACTTTAACCTATATAAATCTAATAATAAGCTAAGGACTCACTACTTTCATTCTCTCTAGGTATTTATTGCTGCAATGTAAATGGGGTAGTGTTTTACTTCTTCAACAACTAGAAGGCATTAGAGACCTTTTTAGGATATACAATTACGTAAATAATGCAAACTAGTCATTCCTACTACAGGGTGCCAATTATTGGTTTGTCATTTTTCCACAGTGATCATTTATTTGCCATGAGGCAAATAGTTGGCAAATCATTAAACAATAAAATGTCTTACATAGCCATTCTAAGTCATTGTCTTTAACACAAAAAAATCAATTGGTACTATTTTAACGTAGAATTGTAACGTACTGTAACGCAGTGCAATTCAATGTGAACCAAATTCTCATTTCTAAGTCAGACGTTTCTCACTGGTATGAGGCCCATACCTTATTCTTTATATAATGTAAATTACTGGATATAATATATACAATGTTTGCAAGAATTAAGACATAAATAAAAATGAGGCGTGCAAAGGTATCAAGCGTAATAACATGAGTTAAATCTAAAAATCTGGTTCAAATTGGTTTAAATAAAAAATAGACAAACGGCATTAAATGTAGTCTCCGCTCCATGTCATAATGCATACAGGAAATTTTCAATGGCAACAGTCAGTCCAGTATCGTATTTAAATAGAGATCATGAGGATATGCTACTCATTTCAGTCATTTCGGATATTGAAATATATGTTTCATGTTTTAAGGCATTTAATTGCGTTTTGCCAAATAATAAATTATATTAATAAATTCATGAAATTATGAGACTTGTACAAATTTTATTTCTCTCGGTTTCTGTCTTGAAACTTCCAAGAGAGCTTAGTTACATTGATTGCTTGTTTAATGCTGCAAATTCGTACTTACGAAATCTCTAGTTACATCCTGAATTTATTCAATATATATGATGGTGCAACAGGTCCTGCCTAATCTTTATCTACGGACCAGCAGAGTTTTATTCAAGCTGACGTTTGTGCCATAGATAAGATTACTCACCATTCCCACTAATTTATCGCCACCTGGTAAACTTGGTAAACTTTATTTTATATACGTCAGTCTTGTAAATGTTAACTTCGACCCGTCTCAATTAGCCGTAACGTTTTACTTAAAATACACCCATAAACCTGCCGGGACTCGAGCCCGGGATCTTCGAATGGTTGGCTTAGCGCCTTACACCACGCGGGTACTCGGTCAATTTTGCCACCTCTGGTCATTCCATCTGAAGTGGGAATGGTTTAAAGCTAATATGTAATGATTGTTTTTACATTCAATTTAAGAATATTATGTATATATGGCCCAGTATCGATCTTGAATAAAGAAAAACACTGCTTTTTGACAAGGTTGATATTCTCTAACAAGAAAAGTAATTTAACATATAACAGTTATTGGAGTATACCAGTTAATTCCTGAGACTACACTCTACAACTCTGTTGTAAATGATAAAAGTTATTTTTGTTACTAAAGGATAAAAAAATTGTCAGAGAGCTGTGTTTTTCTTTACTCGATTTGAAAACTGAAAATAGAAAGGGGAGCAAGTTTGATATCTGATATCTCAGTGTATTGGCCTTCAGTAAGTTAACGGCGTACATATTGCACATGGTTTACTTGCATAGCTTCATTCTAGACTAACGCAAAGTGGCATGGAAGGAAACGACATAATGGAAATTTGCTGCACCCCTATAAACATTTTATCTTTAATGTGTGCATTTATTCGTGGATCAAGATTACATTTTTGTGCAACCGGGCATTCATAATTGAGGTAAAGTTATTCTTTCCTGTTTCCAGTGATAAAATGACACTGGGTATTACGTATAAATCTTACTGTTTGTAAGATGTATACGTAATAGAATGATCAATTAGTCAGGCACTTCAGTGTGACAATATTGGTTCAGACAATATTATGTGCCATTTCATTACAACAAAATTCTTTAAAAAAATTGACAGGAGGGAGAATTAGGCTGATGTAGAAAAGGGCTAGGGCCACGTTACGAAAAAATAAACTCAAAAGTAATACTAGAATACGAATATTCATTTGTTTCCATGTAAACCTGATAATAATATATTTTAATTGTAATTTTGGAAATGAAAATCACTATGAGGACCTTAGTTCGATTGGTTTCTGGAGAGGGCTTTGACAAATACACGTGTCATGGAAGATATCAACGTGAAAAGTAAATGAGACCCAGTTCAAATTATTTCTATCACACGATAAAATGCATGTCCCAAGCAGCAGTTTTACTCTACTTGAGGATATATATTAAAATGTTTTACCTGGTTTACTCATATAAACTGCAGTATATATACAAAATGTAAGACCCGTTTGCATGGGATATAATTTAATTACAGTATACTCCGTGAATCAACTGAAAACTGTGATTCAAATCATAAAGATAGGGCTGGCTTTGTAAAGATTGGCAAGGCACCCAACTACAGCATTTATGATGTACTATCTTCGCAATTATTTGGATCCTAAAATTATAACCACATAAAAAATATTTTACTTTTTTTAACGTATTCTTTTAAGATTGTTATTATTTTAAGATGTTTCTATGTAAGTCATGCTCATAGTCGATTCAGTTTCCCTTTAATCTGTTCTGCGATTCAATGAACGTTTTTTTAACTTGATTCATAAGTTTCCTTGATAGAAGTTAAAATCAATTCTTAGAAATCGAAAGAAAATTGTAAGGAATTTTAAAAGATAATAAAAACATATGTTTATTTATGTTCCTCGGTCTGAGATTTACATTTCTTTGTACCTGCTGGTATTTATATGTTTCGTTGTTTGTAAATGTTTGTAACTTCGATTTCTCACATGCTTGAAAAAAAATATAACTTAACACTTGTAATCAAATTACTTAGAAATTAATATTGCAATATAACTTTAATTTTGACACTCCTTCTTCGAAGTACCATGTCTAACTGGAATATTCACGGATGCCACGTCTCACTCTAGCATTTGTCTGAAGTATTCGACAAACAAATTGTTAAAATGGTTGATGGGGAAGGAAAATAAATTGGATAAAACATGTGGCAAATGAAATCCCTAAAGTTGTAGTTCGTTCTCATTTCGCATTTGATTCACCACTGTTTGGAGCAGACCTCCCACAGACTTAAGATCGAAAATCTTGGTCATCAACAGGGTAAAAAATCATCATATTGTATCGCTATAGGTTTAACATCAAGTATATTTATCTGATTCGTACTGCATAGAAATAATTTTTAAGAAAGAAAGAGTGCCTCATAACATAGGCTACTGCAAACTTTACTTCATTTTATATAATGGAAGGAATATGCAGTTATATGCAAATTAAAACATTTTTCTAAGAAGCAAATATCATGAATGGAAAAGGTTTTATTCATCTCAGACACAGACAAAAATGTGAAATTGAATGGTAATTCATTTGCTACTTATAATTGAGGTAGGTTATCAAACAAGTCCTATTAACAGTATCGGTGAAAATGAATACGAATTCTAAGATCTGCCTGTACAACAGTGAAACAGCGTTTGCTTATATTCGAGAGCACTTGCGAGAAATCTTTGTTTCCTTTAACATAATTTCGGGAACCACAAACACAAGTAAATCTAATTAAATATTTAGTTCAGACTTCACAACAACGTACTCACGTATGTATGATAAAAAACTTAAATTTAGCTTCCAGTGTAAATTCTCATCCTGGTATTGCTATCGAATGTAATGTTGAAGAAATAAGTAAACGTTTGAAAGAAATTATGACTAATTAAGTGGGACATATTGCAACTCATAGAAGTTCAGATAGTATACAAATATAATAGGGAACGATGTGAAACCATCAGATTGATTGGGTCATTCTGTTGGCAGATGAGTGCATTCAAATCTTGAATCAGTTTCATTCTCCCGATACTTAATGAAGAGCTACCCTGTTTTATAAGAGCTAGTACATACAATGCGAAATTCTACAACTAAATATTTTGATATAACATATTAAATTCTACCTTTCAAATAGAGGGGATAAACAATAATATGAAGACACTTTAATACTTAAAGTTAATTTTCTTCAGATCATACCATGCCTTCCTATATACTTACGTGCTTACTTATTCTATGGCTTACGGAACTCGCATGTTCATCGCCGTAGTAACAAACGTTCTCCATACGATTCTATACTGAGCAAGATCAAACAATTTATCACCACAAAACCTACCTCTCGAAGATCACTTTTAACATTATCCTTCCAACGTCATCTAGGTCTTCCTAACGTTCTCTTTCCATCCGATTTGCCAATCACGATGGAAAACAATCTTTGCTTCTCTTCCATTCGAGGGGCATGACTAGGAATGCATTGTTCTTCCGGCATTGGGTTAGCAGTAAAATTCGTTAAGTTTTTCAGTATGCAGTCTCCTGCATTCCGCAGTCACCCCGTCTCGTTTCGACCCGTATATCTTTCTCAAAACCTTGTATTCAAACACTCGTATTTATGTTCAGCTGCATGGGTCCTACTCCAACTTTCACAACCGTAAATTATTACCGGTACAATAACTGCTCTGCATGATTTCAATTTCAAATTATTTGATTTGAAATAATTACCTTACCTTACTCCTCGCGAGGTAAGGAGTTTCTGAACTGAGTAGAAACATGCGTTGCCCGATCTTAAGCGACATTTTATTTCTTCCGTGACTTCGTTTTTGCGTGATGCTCCCAAGTATTTAAATTTGTTTTTTGATTTTTCTATATTCTCATTCTTAATTGTTATGCATCTGGCGGAACCTGGAGTAGAAAAAGGTATAATTTACCCCAATTTTAAGTTATCCAAGAAAATGTAAAATTTACCGGCGAAATGTGATATCTTGACGTGTGTGGAAGTGTTGAAACTTAAAATATAATACGGTTTCTGGTCTTGGAAATGTGAAATATTAGTGGAAAAAAATATATCTTATCCATCTTCACCTACTCGATTCGTGAATTTTGTATCAAAATATGTGTCATTCATAACATGAAGTCGCGCCATTAGTATTCCTCTGCCTGAATCGAATTGGTGGTCATTATATACCCAGCGAATTTTTTAGGTACATCATGGCACACCCTTGTAAACTGTTACTTCTAGAGTGCAACATACACTATACAAAATATACCTCACTTTGCATAACTGTAAGGGGTGTCGCAACAGGGTTAAGTATGTCAAATAGTACCGATTATAACATTACACAATGTTATACTTCTGAATCATTTTCCAAGGTAATATATAATCTTAATATTGTGCATTATTAACAAGGAATAAGATTCATAATGTGTTTCAAACATAGAAAAAAATACTTTTATTTTGCACATAATTGTCAAGTTATAGTCCAATTCCTTGGATAATGTATTTCGATTTGCGTTAATAAATAAACGTCTGTAATTTGATTCTACTTGCATAACAAACTGCTTCTGATCCTCGTTCTTGGTCAACATATTATTGTGTTCCTCCATTAACTTAACTCGTCTTCAGTACTATCGTTAACAATTTTAAACTGCTTGAAAATTTTAAAACATTTTTCGTAGCTAGTATCATGCTTCCAAACCAGTGGATCCTTTTCAAGAAAATCTGCCTCGATACTGAATCTGTCGAATATTTTTTAGAACTTGGAATGATTTATTGTTCTAAACCTTGTTATGTAAGGGTTTCGACGTGTTCTGGTTGAATAGTGATTTTTTTTATCTCCAGTGATCATGGTTCTTCTTCTAGGTCTTTCCTGAAACCTAAAGCTTCCACTATCAACCGTTTTGTATCTACAGAAACTTTATCGCCAAAGAATGCAAATTCCATTGGTTCAGGAGCCAAACATCACAAATTGTTACAAAATGCCTTCAGTGCAATACGAATTATATCAGCATCAACTTTGTTATAATAGATAAGGCTCTTCAAAAATTCGAAATATTGATGGGGTGCTTGACGGTATTAGGAGCAATAATCGGAAATTCTATTTCTGTAAATGGAAGTTATCTCTAATTTTCTCTAAGGAAATAATCTTTGACATTCTGTAAAGCAAACTGCAGTGCATTTTCTGCCGTACCCTGTTAGCTATTTTTTTTACATACTCGTCTTCAATACCGGACTTGAATTCATTCGTGTTAATATGACAGCATGCCTCTTGGAGACGTTTAAAAAGAGACAAGTTTAGACCTGAAGATTATGTTATTTTTTAATTCGAAAATAGCTCTTAAAACAAGTTCATAAACGTGACGTCTACATAGTAAATATAAGATAGCTCTACCAAAATTTTGTTCTAACAAAATGCAGGTCATTTTCAATCTCCCAGTGTTTGGTGATGTGGTATCATAACAAGAAGCTTGAACATTATCGATGAGACCATATTCCTCTAGAGTGCCGTACACAGCAATTGCTTGGCTTCGTCCAATTCTAGATGGCAATTTAGGAACTCCAAATAAATGCTCGGTTTCATTGTAAGTGATTATTACATTCATCCTATCGATTAACGCCTTAGTTATTCCTGGAAGCATCTTACCATCCCAATGATTATTTTCTCTCGATAGACTTCTCGAAGTGTTATTGCACGTAATGTACGTTGAGGTTCATGACAGCGATGAATGGACGACCTGTTAATAATAAGTTTGTCTACGTCATGTTTAAGTGTCTCGGCAGCAGTGGTTAAAATATGAACGGCTTCTCGGTTATTTTACACTTATAGTTTTGTTTCAATAAAATGGCGACTAGTATTCCTTTTTGGAACATGTTAAACTTCTTCACTTGAACATGATGGATTGTTTAAATCATCTTCTTCTAACGCTCCGTTTAATTCCTCTTCACTGCTATCTGAAGACTGCAATTTAACTGTTTCAAACAACAGTTTCTTCTCATCTTTGGATTGCTGTTTCTAAGCTCCGTCTGTTATTTACGATAGCATTGCTTTTCTCCTTTCTCTCGCATGGCAATATCCGCTCCAATATAGCATTCTGGTCGTCCCTTCTTCCTCTGATTTATAAGAAACTGATCATCTTCGCCGTTGTTGATTAGTTATAGAGCTGTCAAAAGCGTTATCTCGAAAAGATCATCCAAGGATTCTGTAAATGCTTGCTCTTTCTTCATTTGAGTTTCAGTTATCTGGTTAGAAGACTTCTGCAAAGTTCTCCATTCCGTGTAAAGTTTTCCAGCATTTCTACACTGTGTTGAAATGTCCTTCTAGGGATACGAGATTTATTCCAAAATACTTCCACCTCATTGATTATTAATGAGCACATGAATGTAAACTGATTTTGACTTTCGTAAGGTTGTATACTAAAACTCTGAGCATTTGTCCATTTGATGGCAACTTAGAACCAACAATTTGAGATTCGTCGTGTTGTAACAGATAAATGTTATCAGAGCTTCTAGTTTCCTTTGGGTGCTGGGCTACAAAACTAGTTTCGGAATTTTGCATTGATGCTAACGTACTTCTACAGACGTTCACCACTAAAACAAACACATAACTTAACGTCAGTAATTAAGGCATGTCTAGCACAATGGACAGTCGACAGTCGACATTCGACACAACTTCACAAAATGAAAAATTACGGGGCATGTGTACAGATAGATAGGTTAAATAAAGCAATGCTTTCTGGAAAAGATGCACATTTTTTATAACATTGCGATGACAATTTAAAAACAATAAAAATAGTAAAGTGCTATGCAACAATAACACTTGTAATATATTTGAAGCTATAACTCGACTTCTTTGCGGCTTAATTGCTTTAACATCTTGTAATATGTTCTAATACATGCTGCCACCTATTGGACGTCATGTTAACCAAGGTGCTTTCTTAAAAACAAATAAGTTGTTTGCGGTACCTATTATTATCATTATCCGATTGGAATGTAATATTGTACATTATTACTTTCGTTAAGTGGTACAAATTCAGAGGGCGTCCATGCACAAATTCCAGGATCATAAAAAATGGACCATATTAACATGTGGTGAACAACTGGATTATGTATTAACGAAATAGTAATTTTTACTTTTTTGGATTGATGACTGTCACTATGAGTTTCTAGAAGTATCTGTGATAATTATGCACTAGAAGAGGAGTGTTCTAGAGCAGAAGTTCTTTTAGATACAGTTAAATTCATCCTGCGTATTAATCACTACATAGTTATGTAACACAATATTAGGTGTAACACTGCTCCAAAGTGCTTAAAACAAATCCATTGCGCTGGTTAACGAGGAGTAAAAATAAATATGTTAAATCCTGGGTATCATACACGAACCAAATGTTATTATAAAACCACTTAACTGCCATTTCGCTGACAAGCGGCACTAAAAAGACCTAACACAGTGTTGCGATCAGGACCAGCCCTGTCATCATCCCAGTGAAGCTATAACGTGATATTGTCACGATAGAAATCCCACTTAAATAATATGCTATTGTAATCGTTGTGCATAGGAGGCATCTAGGCTGCTTAAAATTAAATTGATGTAAATATTATGTTATTTCGTTGAATCGGAGAGTTATGTATTTAAAACAGAATACATTTGACGTTTCTGAGCTGCCATTGTAGTGAAACAAAATATATTTCTTTTAATATGAATTTTGTTGCTAGAGACAGAAAGCAATTTGAATTACCTGGGTGAGTCATACGTTTGTAGCGTTTTCATGGATAATGTGCAGCACCCGCCGCCCCCTGTAGCACAGAAGCCTATTCAGCGAAGTGCATGCCATCACACTATATCGTCCTTCTCCAACGTTCCACCAGTGACACAAGCCCCTGACGATACCAGGCTGCAGGCTTTGAAGCAAAGAACTCAGTAATGCAAGTTGTAACATCATCCACGGAATAGAAATGCCTGCCTCGCAGGAAGTGTGCCATGGAACGAAACATATGAAAATCAGAGGCGCAAGGTCGGGACTGTAGGGGGTGGTGGTAAAATGTCCACGCCGTCCATGTTCACAATGTGCTGTCGGACTCTTCTTAACCTGTGGCATGCATCGTTGTCAAATTGGAAGAGCAGTAGCATTCGGTTCACCAGTGCTGGATAACGAAGGCGCACAATGTCGTATGCCCATTTCAGCTGTTCAGCATACAATGTCAGATCTAAGGAACGACAATGGGGAACGAGCTACCAGACCCGCACGCCGTGGAAAAAATCCTTGGTAGCGCCGGAAATCGAGCCCGGGATACCTCAATATATCTTCAATATATAAATATATCATGAGAGAGAGAGAGAGATAGAGAGAGAGAAAACAGGGATATTAAGAACATAAAATGTACCAAAAACAGATACTAAAGTTATTTCGGAGTTAGAGGCGTGCGAAGAGAGCAAAAATCGTTACAAATGATATCTCCAAAAATGCAAATCGTTTGAGTTTAGCAAATCGCAATCGAACTTGTACTCAACACATCTAATTATTTGTTATGATGTCTTTTTCCCAAATTGTTATTATATAATTTTTGGTCTCAGGAAGATTTTGTCCCAGGTGGGAAATTTAATAGACAAATTATTGGTGGGAGAATTCCTCAATCACACACGGTTTCGCTTCGTGCTTTCTGGCCTTAGCTTTGTAGGTACTGTCCCGGTATTTACCTGAAGTGACAGAAATAAAACTCTTGAAACCCTCCGTTACAGTAGCCGGCTGCTAGCATTATTTCTAGGGCATTCCTTTTGCTAAGCCAACGCTCTACCAACTGAGCTACTGTAATTTGTTATAGCCGTACGTCCTTTTTAATTAGTTCAATACTCTGTCAATATGTAC
>JAGDQP010028595.1:6634-23321 GCA_022664845.1 Lepisma saccharinum | reverse complement strand
CTGAACAGCTTCAAGGCGAAGTGCGTGTAGTACATGAAAGCCACTAAAAACTTATTTTTTAAAGTTGATGTTTTTTATAGTTCAAGAAATTAATTTTCGTATTTAACAATGCTTTCTGAATAATTTTAGAGTTCTTTTGTATGGAGAAAACAAACATGAATATCACCTTAAATTGATTTCAAGTAACTGGATGTTATAGAAACGCGAGTCGTGGTTAGGCAACTTGTATTAAGTTACTGTGATAAGCAACTTGTATTAAGTTATATTATACATGCTATTTAAAATTAGAACGTATTTCTATAAATAAGTCTGAAATCATACATAACTCCATTGCTCTTTATATAATTGATAATTGCTCGAAATTTTTAATGTAGAGTTTTATGAGTATTTTGTGTGTGAAACTAGATTTTATTTGCGGTATTCAATCAATGTATTCATTGTCTCAGTATTACAGAAAATAAATTGCATTCCTACTTCTTTCCTGTTGTAAAATAAACTACTGTCACTTTATTATTATTGTGTAACGAAATGCTAACCGTATCTGTATTATATACTCACCAATACTAGCTCATATGGTCAGAATCTAGAGCAGAGATGCAAAACATCATGACTGAGTCCCTGAAATCTTTGTTAAGACTTTACGAATCGTTAAAAAATTGCAAGAGCCTTGAGATACATTAGATTCGTTAAATTATTAATTAACGTTTGTGAAAACTACAAATATCTGCTAACTAGTGAATATTCGTGATGGAAAAGCAAAAAAAAAAACGATTTCGTCAGCAGGCTCGTAGCCAGCTGATTACCGTAGGGGTAGGGCTGGACAAAATTTAGGGAGAGCTAGTCGATATATCAAACAGATTCCTTTGTGGAATGATTTTAAAAAAAAGGAGTGGTTGCATAACAAATAGGATTAAATTACATAATTTCAGCGAATTTGCTCCACTTTTTATCAGTACAAGAGACTGTCCTTGCCAGGTTAGATGCCAGTGATTGTGTTTATTCTGTAATCGTACGGAAAGTTGTCTTATTCGCGCTTATTTCTATCCACATTTACTCCAGAGAATGTCTGGGAATCCCCTACTTCTTTTGGGCGATCCCTTGGGCATCTATCATATAATTTTCGAATATGCAGTTTGGGTAGGGGTCTTAAGTCTTAGAGGGTGCTAAGACTATTCTTAATGGTATTGGGATTATCAGACTTTAGATTTCATCCTCCCATTTCGAGTCCTATAGCGCCGAAACGGAGCATTTGTTCATCCTCAGCGTTTGTACTTTTTTCTTTTTTTTTTCATGTCAGGAATTTTGTGAAGTAGGTATGTCGGTGGTCTTTTACCTCGGGGTGGCGGGAGGTTTGAGCACTCGCTTTCTGTGTGCGTGGGTCACGGGTTCAAACTCCGCCGGGGTCCATTGAACGCAGTCGTTCGGAGTCCACTTTATCAAAAACTGTAGGTCGCATCTTTACAAGCTCACCAGCTCGTTTAGAACGTTAATAACAATTCGCTTACAACACCCTTTTATATATATTGCATTACCTCGCCACGAATATCACGAATAGCTTTCGTCGTTAAGGCACGATTACGGAAAAGTAACAAAGAAACGGTAACGTGATATATAAGACCTGATATAATACAGGCTCTTAACCAACTCTTTGAAGGGACACCGGTCTTCATAATTGAGGGATAAGTTGCTTGATCTGATGAAGCATATGAGCCAATATATTACGCAAAACTATCACACTATTATTCAAAACTAATCTACAAGGATGGCATTATTATGTCCAGAATCGCTAGAATTATTTAAGATCGCTAAAATTTGGAATAATCTATATATTTCTCTATTTAAATCGAAACAACCACCAGTGTCTGTTTCGATACTAGCCTACAATTTCGCTTGACAAACCAACACGTGATTTGACCGAACCTACTTCTTATAGTCTGATCATTGGGGGATTCGAAACACTCGGAATTGAATAAACACTTCCTTTCACTTGTGTGTGAGAACATTCTTATTTGTTTAGGATGTTCAGTGGAATTCTGGACCCCAATAAGCACTTTTTAAAGCTCATTGATTCGATATCTTTAATTCGGCATTGGCGTTTGTGCGTCTACGAAAATCTAAATATTATATTGATATTAAAAATCGAAGTTTTCTTTTATATCTTTATTCCTTTTTTTTTTTACTGCTTTACGAATTGAATCAATGCCTATTTTTGCAGTTGGTGTATTTCTTTCCTTTGACCAAGGATTTCATTATCTCATATTTACCCGGCGTAAAAAATTTCGAAATGTTCTTAACCATGATGTTTTTAAAAATTCATTCGATTACAATGTGTTTGTGTCAATTTTTGCTAAGTATAAAAAGTGATAAATCTGTTATCTTTTTTGTCAACCTTTTTACTGTTTCACCTGAGCGATAGGTCCTTCCAGGCCGGTTTATTCTTCTTCATTTTTTATTTCTCTTAGCCACGTTTGGACTAAATGCACAGTTGTTGGTGAAGAATATTTGTTCCATTATTTGTTTGCGGAAGCTTGTGAAATTTTTTTTATTTTTTACTTTCTTGTATCTATTTTTTCTGTAATAAGTTAAGCAGCTCCCATGGTGATTAAGATGTTTTTTGTGCCTTTACATTTTAAGCCATTCCTATATTTTAGGTGAAGTTTGTCGAGTTTTTGTGGGCTTAGCAATTGTTTGTCCCAGGAAGGAATCGACTTAATGATCCCAGACTTTTTTCTGTGTTAGCTGCAATTTTTATTGAACAAAGATGTAAGTTAATTGTGTAAGTATGCTACTAATTTATGGAAATGAATACTTCAATGTTTATTATTAGAGTACCAGGTATATTTTTATATATGGAGAAATTAGTCTCTTTTAAATGAAACTAACTTCAGGTGACACTCGTAAACGCATCTCATTTTGTCTCTAATTTTATAAAAACTGTCATGCGCCTTCCGAGTCTGTTGCAACCGTGCACTTTACGACCATTCCGAATATCGTGCGCTTTGCGTCCCCATTCCGAAAATACGTATTCCATGAGTTAACGCCTCAACAGAAGCAGCATCGAGTTGACATCTTTAGTTCTCTGCTCACCCGTCACAGGCGTGAGGTGACAGGGCATCAAAAGTGGGTCCTCTGCCATAATATTACACGTAAACGGCAGTGGCAACGTAAAGGGGGACGCAGGAACTATGCCAAAACAGAATCTTCACCCCTGCAAAGTGTAGTTGAGTGTTTGGTGGGATATCCGTTAAATAATCCATTTTAGTTCTTGGCACCTAATCAAACCATCAATACAAATGTATACTGTCAGCAGCTTGAACGCCTACGGACTGTATTGTTGGAGAAACGTCCTGCTCTGGTTAATCGCAGGGTCGTGATCATCCGCGGTGATAACGCGCACCCACAAACGGGAATTATCTGCGCTAAGATTGAGGAATGTGGCTGGGAGAAACTTCTCCACCCGGCTTTTTCACCAGATCTTGCATCAACAGACTACTGGCTTTTTCGCACCCTGCAAAACCATCTTTCCGGGAAAACACTGCAAAATGAAGGTAACGTGCGACAAACAGTGACCCAGTATGAACAGCCTCTACGTATGAAGAGCAGAACAGAATGGAGCACCACAGACATCGTCTACTATGAATAGTCCCTTAACATAAAACTTCTTTTGATTTTGCAACGAACCTCCCCAGAACGCAAGAAGTCTATTACCTAAAATAAATGGTTTCTTCCCCTGCACATTTTCTTGTTCTAACATAACTGTTGCTGCAAATAACAACTGCATACCGCATGCCAATCATCTTATTGGACGAAATGTCCCAAATACCACGAAAGAATAAACAAACAAAGAAAGGAACGACTAACTCCATTTATACAATAGAGAAAACAACGGGGAACAAGATGCTAATCGCGCCGGACTTCATCTACGTCACACTTTCCTGCTCACACCACCGGTTTTCACGTGAAATCACTTTTAGGCGCGATTGCTTTGGCCATCCGTCAATTCATATGTGCCGCTAGTTTCCACAACAACAATAGAACGCTACACAGAAGGCTGACGCGAGGGATGCATCCTTTGCCAAAGGAGGCAAAAAACAACACAAGGACAATAGCTGACACAGACAGTCCTTAAAATGTCTGAACTTCCGGAAGGAAAGGAAATAGGAGACAAGGAATGCAGTTAGTATGTACTCATAGTTCTTGTGCACTGTTCTGTATTCACTCGGGTGTTCTGCCTGTTCCATTATTTTTCAATCGGAGTGAATGTAGTTATCTTCCCCATTTCTGAAGTTAAGTCTCCAAGATTATAATCTATTCGTTAACTTTTACGAGGTGAATAATAACGTCACAGAACCAACACCTACTTTTTGACCTAATTAGTTATGTGCATGTATTTCTACGTCCGTTGGAAACCAATTATCGGTCAGCAAAAGATAGTACATATAGTTTCATGAGAAACTAGCAACATATAAAGAAATAGATTTCATTCAGAACTTGCTCCATAAGACTTCTATTTCGTTCAATACAGCGACGCACGTTGACGGAAATTATCTCGTTTGCCTTTCTTTCGCTGTCAAGTCCACTACTAAGTTCGCACTAGGTGACAAAAGTCGTAATTCCGAAAGAGCTGCTGGGTAGTCAGTTTCGTCTTGATATGATTACCATGGGTGACGATACACGTTTCACACTGATCATCCTTCGTTTTAGTGAGCTGTGAACCTACTACATTGATATTTGGATGTATTGTCACGAAGATCGCTTTCAACATGGTTTCATGGTAGTTCCTGGCAAACCAATCTCTTACTTTGTTTATATGCTTAAGATGCAACATGACGATCGAGGATACAGTACTTATATTGCAGAATTATCATATCTCGACGGGTGAGCACTTACCGAGTTGTGTGTTGTTGTATTAAAATTTCATCTGAACATCCACATTTTGCTTTCTCAATGAAGCTGGATGAAGAAAACCGTGTGCATGCTCTTCGGTAGATCAATTTTTATCGAAAACCCTCTCCATAAAAATTTAGTTATCAATTAGGTTTACTGCCAATTTTTTTTGTGATAATACCATGCTTTCTTCTTAGAGTAAAGAACATATGTTAAAGTATTTTATTTCGCATCGTTTCACAATTAAAAGGAAATACACTACACTGACGGATTAGCAAACTTCTTAGTTTCCATTTCAAACACACAGTTGAGACCTACTGGTAATTGTGGTACTCATGTCTTATTCTTGTGTCTTAATAAACATAAAAGTTAAATTCAATTATTTGGTGCCTTCTTTGTCTTTTCCTGCTTTGAATAAAATGGATGCCAAAGAAACAATCATTTTTCTTATATATTTTATAATTTAGCTGCCTTTGTACATTATTTCCACGTAGTTGGTCTTGAGTGTTGTTAATTTTAATGTTTTACCGTATATTACCCTATGAATTTGATATCTTTAGACACTGAATTGAAACATAATAGAATGGACTTTGCCTGGACCGTAATTCTTGCGTTGTGTCACTTAGACATTTTAAACATTATTTATAATGTATTATATAAAGTTGGTTATTTCGGCTCGTTACGTGAAATCAGTACATGAGATTTGTACTAATTTTGTTTTCGAAAGCAAATTATGTTTAACTGCTAAAAAAAGTACATTATACCTCGTTTTGAATGTAATAACATTTTCATAATAATTTTTTCAGCTTCGCATAGGATGGGATGACTATGTTCTGGAAGAGTAATATTGGCTTTACCAATACCTGATGTATGAATGAATTTATTTTAGGCCTTTAGGCAACTTTAGTTCAGGCCCTATTAAATTAATAAAGAGATATGGATTCAAGTGATACTGTAAATTTTGACACCTCGTTGCCCTCGCCACAGTTTATAGCAGTGAAAGAGGAAAAATTTGATTCGTTGGATACTTGTTTTGAGGTAAGCACCATTTTTATTAAATTGATTGCCCTTCGATTGCGGCCTCTTCTATCGTTTACGATTAAAATATCTATCTTAAATCCACCCAGAGCAAATGATATGTATATCATCAGATTGAACGTAGGAAACTCATCAGATTGAATGTTATTATCTTTATTCACTACAAACTATATGTAAGGCAAATATTGAAATTAACACAAAAACTAATAGCCGCCATGATTGGGACCCGAACGAATAATATAATAAAATATCTTTCAATATTTTCACGTGTTTGCCTTGCTATTGTTGTGGAATAGATAGCATACCCGACCGGAAATTGCGACATCGGAATTCTAGTAATAGTCACGGCGGGTGTCAGTTTTTCTGTTAATTTCAATATTTACCTCACACAAGGTTTCTTACGAAAAAAGGGTAATAACATCCTTCGAACTGTAGGGTTGTAGACAAATCCCTCTACAAAAATCTCCAAACATGTGGAATTCATAACCAGCTAGGAGCTGGAAGGGTGTTAAGGTATGAGTAGCATTTTATATACACAAGGAGTTGGCCCTGGCGTGGTGGTTCAATGGATAGCGTAGCCGACCGGAAACAGAGATCCGGTTGGAGTCCCGTCATGGTGTTCTATGTTCATTTCGAAACTTACCATATTTCCTTTTCACAGAATGTGTAATCTTCTGTATTACAACTTAGAAAAAATATTTTACTTTCATTCTTTTGTAAAATGCTAGATTTAGAAGCAGATTATTACCAGAAAGTCCAAAATATCACAAGTCAAAAGGTTTTCTGTTGAAAATGAAAGGTATTGGAAATGAAAGGACAACATATCAAGATTTGCAGCTAGAGACATAATAGCCCATTTCCACCACTGAAACATGGTGCGAGTTTCTATTTTTAAAGGAGTTCCCGATTCTGCTAGCTCTGGTGCTCTAAGCAACTTCAGTGTTTATATCTAATCATCGTAATGTCTTGTTTACATTACTAACATCTTACCATGGCTAATGTTAAACGAGATCATTTTAGTAATGTAAACGCCAGTTACCGTTGATGCGGGTTTCAGTTTTAACCAACGTCAACTTACGACGGTTATTTTCTTACGTTAGTAAAGTTAACGCAAGATGGCCGTTAAACGCAGCTCACTTCGTGAGTTTATTTCTTTCTTTATCGAAATGTATACCATCCTAGTGCTGCGTATCACTTTTAAAGTATAAAAGAATTATGGCAGAACTAATCTACAAAATGGTACGCTACAATCAGTGTATTCGTGTCCAATATTATACAATTTAAACCTCTCCAGTATAACAAACAGATTATTTACAGAAACTTCTACCTTTTCTTTACAAGCAATGGTAGCATAAGCGCAATAACCAAGTTGAGTTTGATAGTTTAAACGTAAGTTATTTTAATCATGATGTTTTACCATCGTAATCATGGTTAAACTTCGTAATCTTAACAAATCATTACGGTAGTGCTGGTCAGAGATTAAATCTTTTATATTCCGAAATATTCAGTTGCCTTTGTGATCATGTGACCTTTATCGTAACCAGAACAAAAGTTAGGCTGCAACCCGCCGAAACGAACTTCGGGTATAATTAAAATTAGCCTCGAAAGAACCGGCATAAATTCACGAAGTTACAGACGCAAGAATCTCGAGAGTGTTTTCGAAATATATTTTGACAGTAAAATTAAGCTTAATTATTGGCAACATGCTCTTGTATTCTTTGCGAGATAATTGATATTAACTATGTATTTTTAAATAATTAATCACCACTAGCAACCCTTTTTAAGTATTTAATTTGCTATTGGTTACGCGTGACTTAGCCGTGGTTATGACGCTCTTAAATCATAACATTCATGTTAAAAGCTTTTATATTTGAGTTATAATATACCAAAGTTGAAATTTTCGCCATATGTTCTCCTTATACAGGGTGTTTCAGGACCTCTGGTACAAACTTCGGGAGGTGAATCCTCATATCAAGACAAGAAAAAAAGTTTTTATGAACACTCTCCCTATCATGCGTAGTTTCGGCACTAGCGGGGCCCAAAAACGTCCAAAATGTGCTTCAAGGCGATTTATTTCGAATACTAATAGCTGTAGACCTTGCGGCCCATCGTTTCGTCAAAGAAATCAGACTTGCTCGTTTAGAAAATGCACATGTCAGAAGTGATGGGAAAATGCGCGAGGATTCCCGAGTGAAATTATGCAACCACGCAAAATTTTCATTATTTCTTCCCCATCTTGTAACTGCTTAAGTTATCACCTTAGTGTTGTTCTCTGATAGATAGTCATCCTCTACTTGCTCTGTTCGACCCACATTCGCTGTGCAATTCTTGGGGAATCCCTCGCGCACTTTCCTGTCACTTCTGACATGTTCATTTTCTGAACGAGAAAGTCCGATTTCTTTGACGAAACCTCTAGCTCTACAGTAATTAATTCGAAATCAAACGCCTTGAAATACAGTTTTGGACGTCTTTGGGGACATCTAGTGCCGAAATTACGTATGATAGGGCGCGTGTTCATATGAACGTTATTTTCTTGTTTCGATATGAGGATTGATCTCCCGAAGTTTGTACCAAAGGTCCTGAAACCCTGTATATGCGCTTAGTATGTGAAGAAAATATCAAAGTTGTTAAAATACGAACTTTTGGATTCTTAAAAATTCATAAACAAATTAAGGATCAAAACTCTATACAAAAATCAACGTTGACACCCAAACTCTATGCAAAAAAACAACGTTGACACCCAGTCTCTTTCGTGTTAAAGGACTCGGCAACCTGGATGGTTTGACCATCACATGTGGTTACCATTTTGACCAGTTCGAGTACGTTTTATGCTTTCCGTGCAGAGTACTAAAATTATGAAGCAGGCTTTAAAAGAAAAAATATTTCCTATTTGAATGTCTTATGGGAAACCAGCCCGCAGATATTGCGTAAAGGTCTGCAAACAATACGTGGCATGGGCAGCTATACAAAAAGGAGCGCCATTAATTAATCGGTTGGGATAAGAATAAAAGGATACCCGTTTTGAACTGTTTTATATAAGGAGTATAAATAATATTCTAATCGTTAGTATTATTTTGAAAGGAGTCGAGCAACCAAGCTGGACGGTTTTATGTGGACTGAGCCTGTTATGATTTTCTTCCTCACGAAAGAACATTCATGTGGATTACTTGTGTTTCTTATTCAGTCTTTCCCTTTCATTAATTTCATATCTAGTAATATGCATTATTCCTTCCTCATATTTTTTAACCATAAAGGACATTGCTAGATGTGTGAGAGAGGCTTTAGCAAATTACAATGACCATCACGGTTGTTGTGTGTTCGAGACATGCTTGAGTAATTAGATATCTTTGCAGGTTAGTAACCAGATATCTTCTTAGAGTTTTTATTATATATCATAGGTCTATGTGGATGTAGTTCACTATAGATTCTTTGCCAATACTATTATTCGTTAATTAAACCTTCACGTATTACACCATGTGAACGATTTAAAATATAGCTGTCAGATTTACGTATACGTAAGATAATCAAGGATCAAGTAACAGCCCTGTTACTGTATTTTAAGTTGTTCTTGTTCTGAAAACATTTGTCTTTTATTATTCTTGATTTTTGTAGAATGCATTTTCGTAATACATGTGTTGATTAATGTAATTCTGTATAGCTATTTCTTTGGAGTTTAGTGGTCAAACATTCATTGTGCACGGAATATATATACACTTGTAAATGTATAACTTTGTAAAATGCTTTGCCTTAAGGGTGAGTGGTATCTTTGGTTGCGCAAAATTGTGGATGTAAGAGTAAAAATTAGAACATATAATAAAATCGTAGAGCGAATTAGAAAACTTCATAAACTTTCCTTAATGCATCCTAGGCCTATGATTAATTTCATTTTATGTTGCAGCCGTGCAATTCAACGTGTGCAGAAACCGAGAGTGATGTAGATGAATGTATGAATAAATTATGCTGCGACGAATTAAATTTACCGATAGTAAAATCTTTAGTCGAAGCTAGTGGACAGGAAGTTACAAATGAATGCTCAGTTGACAGTACAGAGATAAAACAGCAGTGCAACTCCGAAATCGAAATCCCTCATTTTGCAGAATGTAGCCAGATATATTCTTTGGAGGTTAGTAGTTTGATATATTATTTCCTTTGTAGTGTAATGAAAATGCAATTAATTCCAGCGTCTTTCTATGAAGTTGTATCTGATAAGGTCTCAATCTCCTACAATTGTGATTTCTAGTATGTCGATACCATTAGTCATTCGTTAAACTGCCACTTAATACACCATGCCAACGACTAAAACGTACATTCAAAAGTAGCTGTCAATTGTACATATGCATCACATAACTATAGGATAAACTATTAAGTTCTTGGTTCATGCACATCTGCTACTAGTGATCGTCGCAGTAACAGCGTTTTAAGATGATGTTATTCTGAAAACATTTGCACTTTCGTGTTCTTTATCTCTTTCTTAGAAGGTTGTTCAGCACTTCATGTCTAGATAAACGTGATTCTATAGAGCTGCGTCCGTTTCGTTTGCTGGTTAAAATTTCCTGTTGACTCGCTCGTGCTTTATCCAATAAATAGTTTTGCCAAACAATGCTACAATAACATTTGTGGCCACTATATACCATCTTAATTATCTTATTATATAGGTTACCATTCTCTTGGCATAATCAAAACATATAAAGGATTGTACAGATGTGTTCCAATTATTAGAATCAATCCAGAAAACATCTAATTTTCTATTTCAAATTAGTTTCGAAGGCCTATGGCATCTAATATTACGGACAAACTACTAATACTGGTATCCTGCACTTGTGAACATTACAACTAGAGTATGTTCTCCCTCTTGAACGCGGATCACATCATTGGAGGGGCGTTCTGCAGATCATGCTCGAGTTATAATATAGCTATTATGTTTTTGAGCCAACAAGATAGCAATGTAACCCGCTCTTCTTTACAGTTCTATGAGGATAGGATATTCATAATGTTACACAGATGGCAGTTGATCAGTTTCAAGTAGTTTTAACGTGTTTGTTTGTATATTTGCATTTTTCTGTGAAGCCCTGTAATTTCGGCATAATCTGAAAGGCCAGAGATATTTTCTCGTACAAAATTGCAGTTGTGAAAGGTTTTTTTCTGGGAAGGCAGATATAAACAGACAATTTTTTTCAAAGCCATTATGTAAAATATATGCGAAGAGTCTGTGTTGCTATGAGAGAGAAACAGACGAATCAGCAAAACAGGATTGGAAGGAGTGGGCGAAAACGCAAAGTGTCTGCCAATAGGCATGAAAATAAAATACTCAAAACTTTGCCTCTGTGGGATAGAAAAGCCACTTTCAAAGATTTAGGCATAAATACGCCTGGTTATGGTGCAGGAATTACTCCTGCAAGCCTTGCTAGAACTGTGTTTCGGGGCAAAAAGTCCCACCGAACAAGGCAGAAAGGACTAAATACTCCACACAGGCTAAGGAAATTTCTAGATGGTCTAGGATACTTGAACTAAGAAAAGAACTCCAGTGGGCACAAGGACTTAAACCACTAGACTTCTAGCCAATGGATGATAATATATTTCACTATATCATCACTAATTCTAGCATGTTGATAAATGTTCGGCATTGACCTGGGAACTGGGGAGCCGATGTCAATCATAGTTTGGCGTGGAAGACTTTATACAGTAGAGGGAATAATCCAACAAAACATACATTAAACGTCCTTCAGTAGCAACTAGTCCCACAGATTGTAGCCTAATTTTGTGGCGACCCATTCACTTTATGCATCATGGAGCGCCCTGCACCAAGTTAACACTGTCAAAAAATATTTTCGGTGTTGGAAAGCATACGCGAGATGTATGAAAATGAGCAAAGAATTCTGACACTAACTGGAAATAATTAAAAATATATGTGGAAGTACTTTTATACAAAACATAAAATGTAACAAAAATGAATACTCAGTATAATTTGAACACATCTGTATTAGTAAGTTATTGTTCAGTGTTGATTTGATGTATGCTAGTCCAATTTTAGTTCTTTTTCCTAGATATATACATATGTTCCCGAAAAATTTTATTTTTAGTGTATTTATAAAATTCGTATATCAGGATTCCCACGCAAATTCTACATTTGATACCCCTGAGTTTTCCAGATTCTCTAATTATTTTCCAAAGTTATATACAGTATATATACATACATGTAGGAATAATCCAAATGGGCAATAGGTTCAATATCAATAGGCGGCAAAGGAATTGTACTTACATAGTGGTCCTAAGAGAATTTACGTACACTAATTCATACTTAACACATATTTAACCTATTATATAATTTTATATATAAGGTAAAATTAAGATATAAGAAAAGGGTACTTCCATAATTTTTATGTAGTTAAACACATAAATAACACAAATATATATTTATTTATTTCAGCTACCTTCTCTATTTCCTCACACAGCCACCCATCCTCTCCTTTTTTGTGCCGTGGTTATTTTAAAAATCTAGAATACATTATCTATTAAACACATATACTGTTTCAACTGTTTGCATACTTTGTAACACATTAATATACATAATTTGGTTCCACACAGGATAGATACAAAACCTTTACAATAGAGACCACTGTCAAATGTATATTAATTTCCTATACATGTATAACACTTTACCTACTAACTTTCAATTGTAACTTTGCAAAAACTGTACTGATCCACATTGACAGTTTAATAAAGCTCTCATCTATAATTACACACTTTAGTTGTTTATTTTAATATGTGAAAAGGTATGTATTCATCAAATATATCTATGGTTTCTTTTAGATTTCCGGGTTTTCCAGTTGTGCGGGAACCCTGTATATGCATTTACGTTCGGTAGGAAGTGTGTTTAGTTTAGAAATTCTTAGAAGACAAAACTAGTTAGCTATAATGGAACAACACGTTAAATTTATTACTTTCAGAAGACATAAAGAAGCGTCCATATGGTTGTGCAGTGAATTAAAACTTCGATCAAGCATTTTTCACTCCGGTGGTGGCAAAAGCTATTTTAGATTTATTAACTCGTTTGATCGGATACAGATAATAGAACAGACAATTATTAGAAGTCAATCCAAACATGTACAGACAACAGTTAAATAGTGGTAGGAGAAACTCAGCACAAATTATTTTTGTTTGGCAGAATATTTGCGAAGCATCTCAAAATTAATTCCCTCATCCTCAATTTATTCTTACAAAACACAACAGTAAAATAAGATAGAGTTCAGTTAGGGAAAGTGTTGCCAGAAACTGACAAATCAATCATAAATTAACGTAATAAAATTTATCACTTTTACAACGAGGCCTTTATGGACACAAAAAGTACAACAACCGGCAGGTCTTTCCTTATTTATTCACAAGTCATGGATTTGAAAAGAGTAAGCCTAGAGGCAGAAACAACACATCAAGTGAATTTTTAAAATCTTTTTTACGTAATAAAAGGTAGCATCGCTGTCCCAATAATACTCGGGTTCCGTCAGCCTGAAATATGCTGCTTAGGCTATACTCGGGCTTAGTCTTGGAAGTGTTCAATATTTTTCTATAGTATGTGATCAAATTCTTGTTTGCGTATATTAAGTTGTAAATATAGTCATACGGAGGATAGATATAGAACAATGCTTAGTAATTCGACGCTGGAGTGGAAAAGGACATAAGCGTCAAATCATTTTTCTGAAAACACAAAAGGTTTTAAATTTTCATTTTATTTATAGCTTGTGCTCAGGGTTTTCTTCCATTTAATTTCTATGGAAAACAGATACAAACATATTCCGTTTACACTCTGCAGAACAGCAGACTATGTACCACAGAATAGTGAGGGAATTGCTAAGTCACAAAATTGACACGTATGGACTTTTTTCACTTTCCACTGTCGAATTGTATGATATATATATATATATATATATGTGTGTGTGTGTGTGTGTGTGTGTGTTTTTCTTTCATTGCTAAATACTGAAATTAAGAAACAAAAGGATCATAGCAATGCGTGTAAAGATTCATTTTCTAATTCGCAGAGAGGATCAAAAACTCGCAATGGAGATATACCTGAATGTCATAAATGGAAGTTTCCATTCTACTCTCAGTCGGAACAACAACTAAAAGTCAATTCAGAGGAAAAGTGTTTTCCATATGAAGTACGCAGCTATCGAAAAAGTGACTTGAAAAGACACGTCGTAGATCGGCCTAGAGAGAAGCTGTTTAGATGTGAAATTTGTGCAAGTAAATTTACTCTAAAGAAAAACTTGGATCAACACATGCGACTTCATACTGAGGGAAGAACTTTTCAGTGTCAAGTATGTAGCTCTAAATTTGCTCGAAATAGTGCGTTGAAAAGACACCTAGGAAGTCATATACGAAAGCTGCTTTCTGAATGTGAAATATGTGGTTCTAAAACGCGAGACAGTGAATTCAAACGACAATTTGGGAAGGAGCCCTTAGAATTTGAAGTTTGCAAATATGAATTGAGTGCTAAGAATTATTTGAGACTTCGTACCCCGGAGAAACAATATAAATGTGAGATATGCGGATATAAATGTACTCGAAAGAATTACTTGAGAACACACGTGTTAGCACATAGTGGAATGAAGCTATTTGAATGTGACATTTGCAAAAATAAATTTACTGAAAAGGCAAACTTAAGACAACACATGAAACTCCATACTCAGGCAAATCTCATTAAATGTAAAATGTGTGAATACAAATGTATTCGAAAAAGTCGCTTGGAAAGGCACCTCATCGTACATACTGCGGAAAAGCCTCTTAAATATAAAATTCGCAAGAATAAAGTTACTGAAAAGGGAAACTTGGAAAAACGCCTAAAATTCCATGCTCGGGAGAAACCTCTCAAACCTGAAATATGCAAGTGTACGCAAAACAGTGACTTCATAGAACACCTAAGGGGTCATGCACAGAAGAATATTTTGCAGTGTGAAATGTGTGAATTTAAATGTATTCAGAAGAGTACTTTGAAAATACATATGAGTATTCATAGTAGGAAGAAGCCTTTTCAATGTGGAATATGTGGATTTAAGTGTACTCAAAGAACTGATTTCATAAAACACTTGGGAATTCATTCTAGAGAGAAGAAACCTTTGCATTGTGGAATTTGTGGATATAAGTCTACGCAAAGAGGTGACTTCAAAAGACACCTGGCTGTTCATAATACGAACCTGTCTTAATGTAAAATTTGCCAGCTTATAATTATCCCAGTTTCGCAGGGAAGAAATGTTTTAGTGGTAAATATGCTGATATAACTGAACTGGAAATATATCGAACAGACGGCTACCAGTTCATTGCGGGTAGGTTATTTTAAATTTACTGAACAGGATAACTTAAACAGGTAACTGAAGATTCGTGGAGAAAAGAAACCTTTGCAGTAGGAAATATCCAGATATATATGTACGCGCAGGAGTAACTTCATAAATTAACTCTCCATTCATCTCAGGAAAAGTCCCTTAGAATATAAAATTTGCGAATATTACTAAAAAGAGTAACATCAAAATACCGAAACTTTGTACTCAGAAGAAAATATTTAAGTTTGAAATATACCTATAAAATGTATTTGGACATTAAAAACCGAGTCCAAATTTATACAAGAGAAAATTTATTTTAAAAGGAAATGTGTTGATATAAATGTTCTACAAATTAACTTGAGATAACTCTTCGACTTCAAAGAACAGGGAGAAAACATAATATATGTGTTGATATAAATGTACTCGAACGGGTGACGAGAAATCACTTGAGAGCACGTATGTAGGGAGAAGTCCTTTCGCTGGGAAATTCGAATATATATTTATTAATGATATTAAAAGCAAAATACGTAGAACTCATACTAGGAGAAACGTTTTAGCGTTACATATGTGTATATAAATTCACTAAAAGAATATGAGATTGCATGACTATATCGGTGAGGCGATTTCAAAATTCGAAAAATATATGTAGAGGTGCTAAAGAAGTGCCTTGGGAAAAGAAAATTTCACATAGCAGATAACCAAGTATTTTACACTAAGAAGAACAGTCAAAATACACGTCATAATACTAAGAATAAGCATTTTAACGAGTAATATACCGAACCAAATAAAAGGGCATGTAACTTGTCAAAGCTTAAAAGTTCCCAGGTAGTAACAATAAAAAGAGGCGCGGACAAAAATTCAAATCAGATTCTTGACTGTTTCCTTGATAGTACCCTACTTCTATTCTGTCTTCTGGGTATTCTAGAACGCACCAATGCTCGACTGAAACCAATTATTTAGATTCAAATAGAATATAATCGCAAATTTTATGGTCCGAGACTTTCTTCTCCCGCCATGCCTCACGAAGTATGGCAATTTGGGAAACTAACGACAGATGAAAACAACAGAAAAGAGGACACACATACTATGTTAATGTCGGTTGTTTACAGCTTTGAGCAAATCGTCCTTTTTTTTTATTACTATAAGAAATAAAAATACAAGTAACTTTCTTGCTTGTTTGACTGATTGTCAGTAGCATCGCTGGGAGTGCGATTGTCCACTGTTTCAAACTACGGGAAGGGGTAAATCTGTTTCCTAACGAAGTATAGCAAATCGGTACCTTCTTAACAACGACAAAATAATAAAATATCTCGAAACATTTATTGAAGCTTCAATTACAACAAAGCCCAAGATATTTGGAGCAAAGTTGAACGCGAATAAATCTACGCCCATGCCAAAATGAGTTACCGGAAAAAAAAAGTAATGTGTTAAATTGCATTCCAGGAGAAGTT
>JAGDQP010028594.1:0-24026 GCA_022664845.1 Lepisma saccharinum | reverse complement strand
CAACTTTGACCACAGGCAGGGGAAGACGAAGGAATAGAAGTCAGTTGCTTTGAGGGGATTTCAGCAACAACTCCATTTGTTGCCAAAAGGAAGAGATCTTGGATTTGTCAAGGTCACCAGTCCTGCCGGGATGATGTGAGCGCAAATTCTCTCTTTTGGTAGTTCCACTTCCAAGAATTTTCAGAACAATGAAATGAGAAATACATGACAGGTTCTAACCCCCTCCAAATTCTACGCGTTCACTGTCTGTCAGGTGACCAACTTTAAAGATTCTGGAAATCTTTTATCCACTGCTCAAGCACAAGTTAGGTCTTTGCTGGTAAAATACTTTTCTAAGTTTGGTCTGAACATTAGAAGCAAAATATACCTTCCATTGACTTCCTGTTCATATCCTTTTGCCTGAGTGATTCATTGTATTTTTCATATTCCGGGAAATAATTAAAAGTGGTCGTGCACGTGCTGTCTCCTTCCAGTTCCAGTACAAAGGAACAAAAGAAAATGGAAGATCTCACGTTGAGAACGCACTCAGTAAATAAAAATGATATTGTGATGAAAACGAATTCATCGTTATTCGTGTACCCATCTAAATAATAGAATAATGACTTCATGAGGTCTATGGCCTGATACAACCGTTCTGTCCGTCCGTATGTCTGTCGAGTACTTTCAACCCAGAAACTACTATGAGTAAGAAGGTCTGTCCCTGGAAAGATCTTGCCGAAATGAGTTCAAATCCGTATAAATAATCCAGATCACAGGGGAGGGTCCCGAGATAAGGGGGGGGATTTTCAACTAAGGAACTACTATGCCTAGCAAGGAGTTTGAGGTGTCATTGGAAAGGTCTCGTCGCAAAGTTTTCTAACGAAACATTGAATATCCAAATAGGATGCTCGCTGCTGAAGCCTGGCTGTAGATGCACAGTTCCCCTGATTGGGCTCGGCTAACTTGTTTTCTTATATTGAGAAATCCCTTGCTATACTCCCGCCCCTCAATAATGTAAGCAGTAAGCTGTGTAGCCGTGTTTATCCGCTGTTCAAAATGAATGTGTTGTCGTGACTTGCATGAATGAGAAATGATGCATTTAAATTCATACCATAATAGATGAAACACAAACTGACAAATTTGATATTATTAAGCTTTTGCATAATGCTTAACACTATTCAGTTGTTGCTTTTTAATTATATTGAACAAAGCACATTGGTGCAATTAAGTTTACAGATGCTCCAATGGAAAGTTTACTTTAGTATACAATATTGGTTGTAACTTGTCACTGATGAATCAGTGATTAATCTCGTTGTCTTGTACTCAAGCTATTCCTGGTTCAATCTCAGTTTGAACTTAATTTTCAAGTCCTTTAGGCAATTTTGACTCAGGCCGGATGGATGATGATAGGATGATTGGTAAAATGAAGAAACTGAGAGTAAACGGGAGAACCCCGAGAAATCCCACCCACACGGTGTTTGTCAACCACAAAGCCCAAATAGCATGAGCAGGGTTTGAACCGACGACCCCAAACGCCAAAAGTGAACGCTCTAACGGTTGAGCCACCGCTGTCTATCTCTGGTTGTGAAGGGCATACGGGTATTGAGGTCCACGTAAAGATGTAGGCCTCTTCCTAAAGACGTCAACTCCAACCGATACAGCCCACTGCCAAGCTACCATCTGTTCACCTTCCTTCGGAACCTTTGGGTCCTAGACTTGCCTTCGAGCAGAAAACCGTTCATGGTTGTACTTATTAATAAACGGCTGCGATACACATTTACAATCGCTCTAACAATTGACTTAAAATTGTGTCATGCTTACGTAAGAATATGGCACTACCATTTCCAAATTTACCTGTTATTTGTGGTTAAATATGAAGCATAACATTAGGATCTTTCAAGTGGATAAGTCTGGAAAAAGTTTGAATGTGTTTATGTGAAAACAAACTGATTTCAACCAATTCAGTTCACTCTAATATTAATAAACTATAAGACAATTTCCCGATTATAACGTGGGTTAGAAGACTAGAATCGAGAGAACCCCCTTTCTTTCTTTTGAAACTGGGACATTTTTTAGATGTAGCTAGAAATTCTGCAGAAAATCAAACTCCCAGTTTGCGGGATCATAAATGAACGTAATGATTTTTCGAAAGAACAGGACTTTCTAAAACCAGGAAAATCAGTTTTTTCTTGTCTCTTTATTTATATACGTGGTACTCACAATTCGTATATCGTAGTATTTTGTAGTCTATTACAATTTCAATAAGACCTCATTAATTTTTGTGACAATTCGAACAAAAGCTGTATTACTTTAACACTTAAATATTTCTTTATCTTTTTTACATAATACTAAATTCGTCAACCAATTTACTGTGAACATGATCCACATGCTTCTCGAATTCCTTTCTATATCCCCTATCTCTTCCAGCGCTTTTTTTTCGTTTGCTGAGGAGGCTATAACGCCTCCTGTTGCTACCCGCCGTGGTGTGTAGCTCCTACGAGAGTGTTTGTAATCTCTCCGCTTTCATTCCTTCTAAAGAATTGAGAGATCCCCCCGGTAAAAATCCTGAAAGAAACACTGGAAATGATTAACTCACTCTGGAAGTAATACCCCCGGACACCCCTCTGAAACAACCACTGCAAAACAGTCTGTTTAATTCGTTATTTATGAGTCTATCCATGTTGTTTATCCTCCGAACTAAACTATTCATGCAATAAATTGTCATTTTTTTCATTTGAAACTTCGGATCTTAACGTAGGTTTTATTTCTTCTGCTTCGTCTACTACACGTGGGGATTAAAATAGTAAATATGGCGGAAGTCGAAGAGCGTCTCGCACTAGGAATTTGAGAGAGGAAAATGTAAAGATACATGACCGCACGTAACCTTACCTAACCTCCTCTTTCCCATGGTCACTAATTTAAGATAATGTACGAAAAATGAAAAAAAGCAATTATTAATAATAAATACGAGCATATGAAAATATATTTCGAAAAAAAAAAAGAAAAAGTGTTGACCCAAAAGGGGTTTGAACCCGGGACCTTTCACTCAAGAAGCGAACGTCTTGACCATTCGACCACGAAGCCGAGTTAGGAAATCTCGATTTCGTCGTTGTATTTACAGTGGGTAGCGTCAGAGTCTGTCAGTATGACGTCGTAGGTAGCGACGACTTCCGTCGTGTTTACTATCTTAATCCTCACTATGCACAGGGTGTGCTCCACTGACTCCACTAAGACAGCATATCAAGTGTCTCCCTGACAGACATTTTGCACCGGTAGGCCCCATTGAATTATCATCTGCACCTCCTGACCAAATGTCTGAAAGAAATACCGAGTCACCGTAGCTCAGTGGTAGATCTGACGTAGCATTCGGGAGATTATAGGTTCGATCCCAGCGGCCGTCCGTCCATACAGAGTTTTTACAGTAGTTTTCCTCAGTCACAACAGGCAAATGCTGGAGTGGCACCTTCAACATTAGGCCCTGGCCGACACCTTCCCAAATCCTCCCCCCCCCCTATCCTGGCCTGAGCCTTAGATGCCTAAAACCATAAATAAAAATTCGAGAAAAAAAATCAAAAGGGAAGAAAGAGTATTTACTCATGGGTGTACCGTTCGGCAAAAAAACATTTCAAAGAAAAGCACAAATCACTTAAGTCCTAACAAATGCTTTCTTTCTTGACGCATGATTACATGTTGGAAAACCAAATTCTTTTTAGGTGCAGCGTACCGCAGACAGATTAACGTACGTCATACCTATCTAATTCACAGTATGTCACTGTGATCTGTGCCAAATGAAGTGAGTTGGAACCACTGCGCCAGCAAAAGGATTTCCGTCCAAAGTGCTTGAGATACAGAGGCGGAGAAGTCACATGCGGCGGGCTCGCTGACTTAATTGTATTACCAAAACAGCTATCTTACCACTCACTATAATAATTGATTCACGATTTAAATGCGAATTACAGTAAAAAGAAATTAAAAAAATGCACTGTGGAAGAGCCAGGAATTTCTTGTTGGAGAGGAAAGTCATTCTTTTTTTGGGGGGAAGGAAAAATATTCGGGTGTCTTGTTGAGGGAGGGGGAACGCAGTGATTTCTCGTGGATGTATGTAATTTTCCGTTGTGCAGTGTGGCAGGTTACCAGAGGTACTCTTTTAAGGCAGGTTACCAGATGTACTTTTATACGCTTCCCTTTTTTTAGTGGAGTGCTCTTTCATACTCTATTTTATATAATTTTTCAGTGGATGGAGCTCCATAAAATTTCATAGTGGACAGATACTGAGAAATGTATAGAATGATAACGAAAGTAGTTAGTATTGAGGAATCGCTTCTGTTTCATTAACTTTCTGATTTAAAAACTTTTCTGATAGAAAAAAAGGTGACAAAGAGTTCAGTGAAGCATTGCCTCATAAAAACTGAGTAAACTATTTCAGTCTTAATATAGAATCAGTTTATTCTGAATTTCTAAAGGTCAGTTTTTTATTAATGCAATAGCTGCTCACAATGCCAACGTGGAGAGGATTTTCAGTTCATTGAATTCACAGTGGACACAACAGAGAAATAGACTGTCAGTGGATTCAGTTAACACTGTAGATCACCCCCGCCATCTTGGTACGCACCTTCCATTGATTTACACGGGAATTGTTTTACTCATTTTATGCCTCTCGGATGTAGAATATTTAAGTTCTGCTTTCACAAAATTTGTCTTGGTGGTTATTTTCACTCGTGTATAGTTTTGGTTTGTGAAGTTTCTCCAAATATATAAGTATAATGTATTATTAATAGTTTGCTATATAAATCACAATATCTTAACGGGAAATTATACTGTTCCTGTATAAATTATTGCATTTCTATAAAGTAGCATGAGTAAAAGAGAACATGACGATAAACTGGGCGAAAACAGAAGTTAAAACTATGCTCCTGAAAAGTATAAGACGAGTAAAACAATTTCTATGTTAATCAATGGAAAGTGCATACCAAGATGGCGGAGGTGATCTGCAGCCTTAAGTACTTATCGTTGGTTTCAGGGGCTGTTCATCTGAACTTCGGAGTGCGCTCGTGTCCCTTCGGAAACCACGCCTCCTTTACGTCACAGGCGGATAGCGCATAGGAAATTTCTTAAGAGGTGGTGAGAAATAATTTATTGTGACCTTTTGGATAGGAATTTTTTGATAAAACAAAAAGCTGTTATAATCTACGCTATATTGCCTATAATATGATACAGATTTGGTTTCAATAGCTACAGTACTTTCAGAGCTACGGCCTGTTATTTGAGTTGGATAGTGAATTTTTTATCCATAAATAATTTATTATGGCTGTTTGGATGGGAATTTTTTTGATATAACGAGGAATAAGAGTATATAAATTCAGTAGCCTTGCCACATATATCTATATAAGGAACAATTGCGGCATAAAAGGTAAATTTTTGCTTGTAATGAAATTTCCACTCCTTTCAAAATTCCTAGTGTCGTATGTTTTCCTTGTACGGACAAGATTATTTTGATTAACAGTAAACCTACCAGACATCTCTATGAAATGTGATGCTTGAGAAATAACCTTTCAGTAGTTATTTCAGATTTTCTTTATACTCAAAGCGATGTGAGTAAACAAATAATAATAAATACTTTTTAAGACATACTTTTTTAAAAACAATATGTATTAAAAAGTGAAAAATATTTTTTATGCATGACTAAAAAGAAAAGCATGGAGTGCGCTCTAATATAAAGTCACTTTATAAGTTCTTGAATTAGCGCGCCCCATGCTTTTCTTTTTAGTCATTCATAAACAAAATTATTTTTCACTTTTTAGTACGAATTGTATAAGAAAAGTATGTCTTTATTTTTTAGTTATTTCTGTGTTCGTATAGTTTCTCTCAAGCTGATGTTTCCTGACCCAAATCCTAAAGAGTTCTGCAACCAGTCAAACGACAGATCGTTGCAGGTTAGTATTTATTTTAGGCTAAAGAAGTCCATATTAAAAAGAAATATTATAATATGCTTTTAAAATATAAAACTATATGAATGTAACAATAGAATATTGTATTGTCGCCCGATTTACGTCGCTGTGCAAATTTCATCATTGCGTGACGTCGGAAAATAAGTTAAATTAATGTTGCAAGATTTGAGGACACCACAAACCATTGTGAACTAAAGAAAAAAGAATGTAAAAATCGTGTATTTTTACATTACCATGTTTGCATTCTTGATTTACTGTGTACATGTTATACTAGCAGAGAAACCAGCGAGACCTTGTTGTCAGTATCACAAACAAAAGAAAGCATTGGTATAAACTTCACGAAAAATTCAGGAAATGGGAAGAAAAAATAAATGTAAGAAAATCCATTTTTCCTTGCTTTTTCTTTTTACCCTACAGTCCTGAAAGGGCCTTCAGACGATAAGAAAGGTCAATTCCATATAAACCTTTGCCCATTCTTAATATATCGTTAAAAAAAATCTTTACCAGTCAAGGAAAAGATTTAAAACTTTCGTGGTCCATCAACATAGTCCGTGGTGTTTATCTGTTCGCGCAGTGCCCCTGTATTATTCTAATAGATCAGGTAATAAGACCTTGTAATTGACATAAGCTCACGAAAAAAAAAAAATCAGTATAAACTTCAAGAACATAACAAAGTAGCTCAAAAGAAAGAAGAAATAGAATAAAATGAACATTTTGTGGAATATATTCGATCTTTTCCGGTCTAACCAACCTTCATCATCATTTTAAAATGTTCAAAGAAACTGAAGAATTGACAGCAAAAATGTTGATCGTGGGTGTCGAAAATGTTGATCTTGGGTGGGGGAAGTGGTCATTATTGTATCAAAAAATTCCTATTCAAAAGATTTTTATACAATCATTTGTATTATAAACTGATGAAAAATTGACGATTCAAATCAAATAACAGGCTGCAGCTCTGAAACTACTGAGCTATTGGAGGGAAATATTTTTCGTTTTATAGTCCATATATTGCAAATTATAACAGTTTTTGTTGTGTCAAAAAATTCCCATTCAAAAGATTTTTATAAAATCATTTGTATTATAAACTGATGAAAAATTGACGATTCGAATCAAATAACAGGCTGCAGCTCTGAAACTACTACAGCTATTGAAGGAAAATATTTTTTATTTTATAGCCTATATATTGTAGATTGTAACAATTTTTATTGTATCAAGAAATTCGCACTCAAACGGCAATAATAAATTATTTTCCCTCCGCCTATTGAAAGGTTCCCTATGTTCTATCCGCCCGTGACGTCACTGTAGCAAAAACCGTTAGAACATGATTCTGAACTTCGGAAGCGCCTCATGAACATACCTTCTCACTTATTCTGTTGTATGTACCTTGGTTGGTTTCTGATGATGATTAATGATTAATTGAGCGGCCGTGGCTCAGTGGCTTAGCGTTCGGGAAGGGGGGATCCTGGGATTGATCCCAGCAGACGATCATCCTGACTGATGTTTTAACGGGGATTTTCCTCAGTCTTTCCAGGCAAATGCTGGGATGGCACCTACAAAGAAGCCCTGTCCGTGTACCTTCCAAGATCTTCTTCCCCACGTATCCCGACCTGAGCCTCAGTTGCCTAAAGGCCTTAAAATTAAATGCAAATTCAATTTACTAGTGATTCAGCAGCACACCCGTGGATTAGTGCTCAGAACATCGAGCTACTAACGACGAGTGCGGAAAGTTCCAACGTTCGAACCGCACAGCAGACGATGGAAAAAATTACTGTTGGAAAGTTAATATATCATGATGAAAGCAACGGACAAAATGCAGGTAGATGTGTATTGTATACAAATAGACAGCAACGTGGATCTGTTTTAGGCAGCTGAATCACTTTCTTTATCGTCAACTTTTTTTTTTTTTTTCAACCTGTTTCTTCTCAACCATTATTGCATGTCGAATAAACAGTTGAACAGGTGGACATTTTGCTACAATTACAACGAAAACTTACGTTTCCGTACTAACGTTTAATGCTACTCGGGAACTGCTTCAGTGTTGTACGTAAGTACAGTACTTACAATCTCCCTACTAAATCGCACATATTGCAATTTTGACGCCAGGCAGCAATCAATATTCCTCGAAAAATACTAGCAAGACACATTCTACTAAAAATGTTATAGCGTCTTCTCAAGCATCAAAAAACCTACAGGATTTGCTGTTTGGTACGACAAGATTTCAATCATAAGAAAAATACTACGATTTATCTTCCAAATTTATGGCTGGTTTTCATGAAAGCTTGCGATTTGGTAAGTAGTCAATTGAAACACGGGTTCCATTGCGTGTTTTATTGTAATGTAAGTTTGACACGTGTTTCAATTGGCTATTCACCCAAATCGCACGCAAAGCAAGCAACGCAAGCTTTCAAGTAAATCAGTCATTACAAGAATTTCATTTCAATAAAATATTATCAAACAGTCCTAACGAAAAATTATTTTGTGATTAATGTTTTGTAACGTTTATAATTTCTGTCATATCACAAATAAAAGGACATCTAATTATAAATCTTAGGTGCTGTATAGTGTACTTGACATTCTGTTAATATTTCGAATTAAAAGATAATATCCCCCAAGGATGTTATAAATAAGAAGGATACGGTATAAGCTATCTCTACTGTAATACAAGATTGAAGCCAAGAAACAAATGAAAATGTTTGGTAGTTCATGGCGACCGGTATTATCCGCCATATTTGTCTCCCACTTCCATATCAAATTTTAATATTTTTTGTAAGTTGATCTATGTAAACAAATACTTTTTTTCCTTTTCTTGTTTATATGGCATTTGAGATTATATTTAATCTCATTCTTGCCCGTAAAAGTCTTTAATTGCCATTTTTAGTTTTGAATTATTTGCCTTGAACTTTTGATTGTATTGTATTGTACTTCTTTCTATCGCAAACAGGCTTCTATGGCCCGCTTATCTTCACCTTCAGTTCAATATGCCCGGAGTTACTCTTTTATAAGTTCGAGACTAACCAAATGCAACTGTCGTGGTGTATGTTTCGCGTAGATTCATCAGTGGGAGTGATAAGAAAACGAAGATATCAACTTTCAAAGAAATAAAATATTTGCGTATGTTGAGGCAATTTATCTTCTGACTATAATTTATTTCTGTAATCAGTGTACTTTAGTAACTGAATTAATGCTTGAGCGTTTACTTTTTTATGCAATTAACAAAATCGATCCCCTAGTGTTGGTAAACAACTGATATTTTAGATCCCAGTCTACTTCAAGACTAAACCGTCTGTCTAGTTTGGATGTATAGCTTGTACGTATTTCACTTTAAATTGAGTATGGTATAGTTTAATAGCTAGGAAAAAGTTCCTATTTCGTGGTGAATATTATTTCATCAGAAAATAATGTGCAAAATCTATTTAGGCTTTCCTATATCATGCATCGAGCATTATTCACGAAATCGAACAGTTAATTTGAACTAATATAAAACTAGGATGGGCTTTTAAAATACTCCCCTGAATACCGTAAACACCTCATCTAAACTAATCTATCCTAGCACACACCAAAATGAAACATAAGGTAACTAATTTATACTTAGCTAATCTTAGAACTACGCTGCTATAAAGTAACTTCACATTAATGTAATTAAGTGAACGATTCGGGGAAGTATGTAAAGTCCAACCCCATAAAGAAGCGTTATCGGTTATGTCACTAACATTTTAACGAAATCATTAGTAAGAGGTTAAGAAAAGAGTCTCGAACCAAGCTAAAATATTTTTTTCAATTTGCATCATTGTAGAATGTAGGTTGAACATAATACAGGTGATTGTAAATGTACTGTGCAAAGAATGTTGCAAAACCACCCCTGTTTTGGATCGTTGTACTTGATGGACTTTAGGTACTTCCTCTGATATCATAATGACTCGTTATAATATAGCGTATCTCTAACCTAACTATATACCAAAAAATATAGTAACCCTACGTAAGTTACATTGAAATAACTGTAGAACTATATTAAATTTACCTAACCTATTTCACTAATCTTGAAATATATAAAATTTGCATCTTTTAGACTAATTAAACTGAAAGGTGTGAAAATTATGACTGACAGGTCCTTATCATTCGTTTAATATTCTCCATATGTACCCCATTGATGTCAATAACAAGTCTGATGAGGTGAGCCATACACCGTTGGATATCTTATGGTCTGAAAGGCTGAGGAAAACTATGAGTTTGGCTCTAACACTGGCAGCTCTTCTTCATTATCTTAGGTTTCTCCTACCGTACCCTGTAGATCTCAGTAAAGATGAACAATACACCGTTGGCCTCCTCATGACCCGAAAGGTAGGGAAAACTATCACTTTGGCTCTATTTTCTGATAGTTCTTAAGGTCGGAAAGAAGGAAACCAGTGCCAAGATGACTTGGATAAGTAGTATTTGCGACATGTATTCAGCAGAATTTGTATTAAGCATCGTTCACCACTATACCTCGACTCTCTGCATAAGCACTCTGCCTCGAACCCAATCACGAGCATAGTTCTGATCCTACTTTAGTGGTCCTTTCCTTAAAATTTACGTACTCGATAATAACGAAAATCACAGATTATTCATTCCAGTATGACTGTGGTAATAACAATCCTTCGAAAATCCCTAATGAGAAAGAAAATTTCTTTCAAGTAAAGTTTTGGTCGCGACCGTAGCAGTCAGATGTCCTATCAGTATGATTGTTCCTTTTAAGACTATCTGTAAGAAATCTACTAACTCTATACAATCAACTGCATACAATTAGATTATTATATCATCTAGATTGAGTTAAAGTGGTATGTCTACCTAGAAGCAACATAGATATAATTACAAACAAACTCTGTATTCATTAAGTTCCTTGTTAAAATAAGCTGACATGGTTATATACTTAATGCAACAAACACTATGTTTAACAGTTTCAGCTATCTTGCAGAGCCTTCCTCAGATTGAAACTAAGAAACTCGACACAACTGAATGTAAATAATAAATGGTGTGAGTTTTAAAGTCTAGGCACATCAAACTATTAGTTATGTTAGTTTAAGAAGTTGATCTACCGAGGTTTTCAAGTAACAACGTTTCTGATTATTTTCAGTTGTGTCGAGCTTTTAATTTTAGTCTGAGGAAGGCTCTGTTAAAGATACGATAATGTTATCATATCTTATCGATTTTTGCGTTAATTATTGGGTCTTGGAAAAAGTTCGTGGCGTTTTTAGTAAATTTCAACTGGTTTTCTTATAGGATGCAAATGAATTTATTTAAACCAAATATGCTCCATTATTATCGACAATGTTTCGCCATTTTGCGGGTAGAGCTATGATGCCATCGGTGAAGATCTTATGTGGTTTCTGGTTGAAATCTAAATCAAGTGGTTTTCACAGGCTTCTTGTGGAACCAGCTTAATTCCATTGAGAGAGTTCTGCAGAGATCGGAACAAGTGATAGTCCGAGGGTGCTATGTCTGGACTATACGGTGGATGCATCAAAGCTTCCCAACCAAGCTCGCGCATTTTTGAAGGGTCATCAACGAAGTATGTGGTCGGGCGTTGTCATGATGGCAGATAACACCTTTCCTATTATTCAATTCGGGCCGTTTTCTTTCAATTGTCTGACGTAATCTCTCTAGTTGTTCACAGTAGAGTTGAGAATTAATCTTTTGATCAACTGGAAGTAGCTCATGGTGGACAATTTCCTTCCAGTCCCACCACACACACAGCATCACCTTGTTCGGCGTCAATCCGGGCTTCGCGAACGCTTGTGACGGCTCACTATCCCTTCTCCACGATCTTTTACGCTTCCGATTGTCGTACGTGTTCCATTTTTTATCACTGGTTATGACACGTTTCAGAAATGGCTCGTTTCCATAGCGTTTCAGCAGCGCAACGCAGATGTTCATTCGGTCTATCACGTTTTTCTCGCTCAACTCATGCGGAACCCATACATCGAGCTTCTTTTTGGAGCCAGCTTTGTGTAAATGTGTCAATGCCTAGCTCCATACCAATATCGACACTGCTGATATGCTTATCTTGCTGGACCTTTTCAAGAATTTCATCAGCTTTTTCAGTGATTGGACGACCAGAGCGTGGCTCATCTTTCACATCAAAATTACCAGAACGAAAGCGAGCGAACCATTTCCGCGCAGTAGATTTTAATAAAGTACATTCTCCGTACACAGCACAATTTTTTTTCCACACCTGTGGAGCGTTCTTCCCTTTGTCGTAATAATATTACAAAATATAGCGCAATTTGACATTACTGTTCTCCATTTTCACACGAAAACAATTGTCCAACCACTGCACCAGTTTCGCTGTTTATGCACTCAGAGTAACGCTCGAAGTGTAACCTTTCGAACGAGCGTTTAGTGGTGGCGTTGCGATCTGTGTTTCCTGAGGTATTTTGCAATTGACGCCATCTTTCGGGGAAACGCCACGAACTTTTTCCCAGACTTAATAATTATATAACCTTGTCAATTTATTTTAATAAACTAGAAAATGTTTTTTTTAATAAATATATCTTGATTGTGATGTCAGGGTTTGTGATATCGACTAATATGTCCATTTCCCATTGCAGAAGAGAAACAGAAGAATCTAGACATATTCATAGACCTTAGTTTCGCCAGTAAAGGATGCTCTATTCTTAAGAAAAATGTTGCTGAGCATTACTACCTTACAAAATTATGTATATTCATCGACTATTATACAGACAATAAAGGATGTAAATGATGTAACCTTAGATGCCATTAAAATAACGTGAAGTTTAAATCTAGGTTTAATTTAGTCACACAATCACAAATTGATCAATAATTAAAAATACTTTGAAAACGGAAATAGATGTTCGAAAGTCTAAAATTTGTTACTTGCAAATTTTATTATTTCTGTGTATCACCTATAATGTTACAGTTGCTAAAGTACGTTTACTAGCAACATATTTGATTCTTCTCTATTTTCTTGACTTCAATGAAATATCTCGATAATTAACCTACATTGTTATTGATAGGGTTCGGACAGTTTCTAATAAATGCTCCATTGTTCAACATTTCAACCAGCTTGGAAATTTACATGCCTCATTGATATTGCCGACTAAGCAATAGTAAGCGAAGTGGTCCTGTTAGACTTTAATCGTTAGGAATAGAAAGAAAATCTGTCCTTTTTCCTTCTTAAAATAATGCTGTGTTGACTCATTTTCAACTTTGCAGAAAATATAGCGTCACCTTGGAACAAGAAGGCACTATGTCCACTTTTTGGCAAAATTGAGTTAATACTGCATTCAAAGACCTTGTAGTGAAGGACGTCAACCCCCAAAATAATTTCTCAGAAAACGACCTACAAGTAACTAGAAATGTTAGAAATGAAATTAATTCATACAGGCTTAAAATGGAACCTCAAATTTTAGAACTGTTTTTCTCAAAAGTAGCAAAAGGGGACATAGTACATACAGTAGCTTCTGGTTCTAAGATAACGATATATACTTTCTAATAAATACAATCGCACATGATGTCAAACAGGCGTCAGTTCAATAAACCTATTAAGCCACCGAAATTTCAAATGCGATTACTAACAGAAAAAAATGGAACTGTGACAGTTTAGAGACGTTTTCGGATTCCCTTGGGCTGGACGTATCCACAACTTACTTGCATAATGAAATCTTTGGATTGATATTTGAATATTTTGATATTGCTGACAAATCCTTCCGAATTCATGTTATATGTTAGTCCATGATTTGGATTGGGATAAAAATAAATGGAAAAGTTCCCCATGTAAACATGGTTAATGTGATATGCGAAATAACCAGGAACCACATAGACAATAAGAATGTGATTATTATTTACTTGCATTCGTCTGACATAAGACAGGGATGCATCAGTTTGGACAAAAAATGTTAGATTACCGCAAGGAAGTAGTAATCACACTCTATTTGGTGATACTACAGTGGAACCTCGATAACTCGAATTTTATTCATCCTCTTCATCTTCCCTATTCCACTCCATGTTAATTTAACTCTACAAGTCAAATGTTGTTAAGTAAAAACCTCGATAATTCGAAATTTTGTTGTTTTCTGGACGTGTCGTTCAACCCTAATAATTCGAAATCTCCTGCTTGGGAACCTATACAAGTATAAGTTACGGTATAAATACCTGTATAAGTCGAAGTTTCATCCAGGTAAACCTTTGTATCTCAAAGTTTAAGGGCTAAACGATCTGAGCCGAACGAAATGAGGCGTTTGATGCTCACGTCAATGCTAGTGGTGTCTCAGTATCTGTTAGGCCATGATCAGCAAACAATTAAGTGTTTCATGTGTTGGCGAAGCGAAAATGCTACTGAAATGAAGCGTCAGTTAGTCCCGACCCTCTATGTCTCGAAGTTTCAAGTCGAAATACAGTATTCGGTATCCTGGCCTGAGTCATAGATGCCAAATGACCATGACATAAATTCAAATGAAAACATCTAAGAGGTGATTGCGAAATTAAAATAAGAAAGAAGTTCCTATTAAACGGTTGATATTCCGATTCGTTTTGGAGATACGTTTCCAACTTGGACCCTAAGGTCGACGACAATGCTTGATAAATCAGAAACGCCACATTGAATAAAAGATTTGTTTCAGGAAATTTGTTTCTAACAACACGGTGGATATCAGGAGTAAAAACACAATGTCAATGGGTTCTCAGTGTTGCCAGCCTGGTGAAACATTTTTTTTCAAATTGCACTGCGTCATGTTATTGGGTATTTGGAATCCTCTAGAGATGAAAAATAACATACGCGAAGCATACACCACAATGTTGCAAATTATGGATAAGTCATTAATGAATCCAAGACCTTTAGGCAACTTTGGCTCAGGTCGGATGGATAATGATGGAATGAATTGGTGGAATGAAGAAAGCGGGAGCGGGAGAACTGCGAGAAAACACGCCTATACGGTGTTTGACCACCACAAAGTCCACATGGTATGACCAGAGATCAATCCTACGACCCCTAGTAGAAGAGAGGATAAGGCATGAAATGAAATATCCTAATACAATGCGTAGTTTGTATAAGATCGCAAAAACCTCTCTATCTTATCCATAGTTTGCATCACTCTGATGTTTGCTTTATGTATGTTATCATCACTAAAAGATGCGAAATACTAAATAACATAACGTAGTGCCATTTGAAATTTTTAAACATTATTCCACGTTGGCAACATTGATAACTCGGTGATATCGTGTTTTCACTCCTGATATCCACCATGATGTTGGAAACGAAATTTTCATTGAATGCATCCTTCCTGATTTATCAAGGACTAGCTCATTACCCGGCGTTGCTCGGGCATTTGTTTATCCCAATCTTCTGTTAGGCAGGAAAAGGAATGAATTCAATCGATGTCATTTTGGACATCTTATTTTTCACCCCTCAACACCTCCCATGCCGATGAGGGCTGAAATTGGACATAAACGGCATCGGGAATAGTGACTGTGAGTGTCACTATTCATCTCAGCGACCCCGAAAACTATAGATTCGACATTAATATCGGTCGTTTTTGATAATTTTACATGTCACTCTCTTCTCACACCTACATTTTTTTTTTTTTTTAACAGATTGTGATATGTGTACAAAGTTTGGTTGAAATTGCTCCAGGCGTTCCAGAGTACCTATTGTTAGGCGTCGACTTTGGGTTCCAAGTTGGAAACCCTTAAATTTTTGCTACAACTTCCAGGGTGTAAAAAATTCCATAGACAAACTTCGGCGATGGAACGGGTACAGTTCATAAAAAGATCTATGGGAAAAAATCTTAGTGACTGGTGTGGAAATTCACCCACGTTTCGGAGCTACAGGCTGGCGAAGCGTAAGAAAATTAATTTTTGGAGCTTGAAATTCCCAGTACATGGAACAGTAGAGCTGAGGAGGCATGGTAGCGTCATAAACTTCAAACCTACTATATCCAAAAATACATGCAAAATTGTGCAATGGTTGCGCAGTGGACCAGGCGATTGTCGTAGGTATAAATAAGGATGTATTAGACGATTTTCCGTATGAGCAAATATGACATACGTAATCACCACTGTTTATCTTTCGCGCTTATTCCGTTCGCGGTACTTCCTGTAGCGCTTGTTCCGTTCGCGTTAATTCCGTTTCGCGCTTGTTCCTGTCGCTTTAGTTCCGTTTCGCGCTTATTCCTGTCGCTTTAGTTCCGTTTCGCGCTTGTTCCTGTCGCTCTAATTCCGTTTCGCGCTTGTTCCTGTCGCTCTAGTTCCGTTTCTTGCTTGTTTCTGTCGCTCTAGTTCCGTTTCGCGCTTGTTCCGTTAGCGTTACTTCAGTTTCGCGCTTGTTTCTGTCGCTCCAATTCCGCTTCGCGCTTGTTCCTGTCGCTCTAATTTCGTTTCGCGCTTATTCCTTTCACTCTACTTCATTTCGCGCTTGTTCCGTTCGCGTTACTTCCGTTTCGCGCTAGTTCCTTTCCCGCTTATTCCGTTTCGTGCTTATTCCGGCGACCCGCTTATAGGTCTTTCTTTCATTTGTAGTTTTTCTTGTCAATCGCTAGAGGGCATGGAAACGAGAAACCAGCAAATTTTTTTAGCAGTAGTGAAGTACACTATCTATAGTATCCTTTATCTATGATTGTAGAGGCAATGAAAGTGCGGTGCAACAATTGGTCAGCAAAATTATACTGATAATCATATCGCTCTTGGCTGTGGTGATTTGTCATTTATGTGAACGTAAGAGTTTCCAGTAATATATATAATTTCGTAAGTGCTATAATACAAACAAACGATGCCTCCTGTAGCAGTACCAGCAAGAGAGTTGAGTGAACCTCAGTATGAACAACAGCCAAAAACGGGAGTAAATGCAGTTTTACTTGGACCTCCTGGATCTGGAAAGGGTACACAGGTTAGAATCGTTAATCATTATATAATAATTAGACAATATGTGTATTTAGGTCTGGTCTTCATTTCGCCGAATTAACCAGTGACAATATAAAAGGCATTACTATAGTAGTGACGCACCAATTTTAAAATCACTAAAACCAAACCAAAATCTATTTCCTTTTTCGTAAATTATCTTAAATTACTGAACATATGAACGTGTAGGTTAGGTAAAGTTAGGTGCGGTCATGTATCTTTACAAAATATATTTTGACACATATTCACACTTACCTTCAGCACACATGCGTGTTAACTCTCCCAATTTCCATTACGAAGTCGTGTACAATTGTTTCGGAGCCTTTTCCTTTCCTTACATAAATACTCTGCTAAATAACATTCAAAATGCACCTTCCCTCGTCATTTCCATACGATTCAATAACAATAACGCAAGAAATGTCATAATCATCACAAAAACACGCCATTTCAACACTACCCTACCGCCTTCCGCAACAACATGCAGTGCGTCCTAAAACATCTTCAAAACACACTAAAACTATATCATTAATCACTTCAAATGTTACCAACATCAATATTTACCTCCCTAATACTCTCAAACATCACACAATTATCTCAATTCCTCCTGTAAATTTCAAAAAAATTGGTGCGTCACTACTATAGTTAACCCATATAATATAAAACATTAATTTTCATGACAGTTTGCCTTTGTATAGTTTGTGAGCCAGTTTAGATCATCTTTAAAATTTCCACCAAATGAATGCAGAGAAGTGCAAATTTATACAACTTAATTCAGTATTGATATCATGGGTTAAAACATGGTAATTACCACCAAATTTATTTGGAACTTCCATAAAATTGCAGATAAAACTTGACTAGTGTAGGTGTGAAAATGTAACATGTACGTTAATCACATGCAAAAAACTAAGTGTTTCATACTGCTGATTTGATCATGACAACACAAGATGATTTTTTTTTTTTTAGTGTTGCAATATGAGGGAGATTTTTTGAAGAGTTTATAGATGAGAAATATATTTGGTCTTTGTCTTTAACGGCAAACTAGTAGTAAGTTTGTAGCTGTGCTCCTTGAATAACTACGGTAGAGATGTAGTGTTATACAATCTTGAGTAGATAATTCGATACTATAATAGTGGTGTATTTGGAACTCAATATAAAGTCTGTTGGAGAATCATATGGATAGATGTAATTAATATTCAAGGATTATATGTGCTAATTATGTATGTAATGTGTGATTGGATTAATGTAAACATGCTGTAGAATATATATACAGTTTTCAAATATCAGATTGTATACTTTGCTATGAGTAAACGTTTTGAACGAAAATATCTTCTGTAGATACCTTAAATACTACGATACAACATCCCAGACAGAGGAGAATGCGCAATAAGGATCCGACTCCCCAATGTAGAGTACAATTCACGTGCTAAATGAAGACAAGAAAATGAAAGACAGAACCGATCCAATTAGCTTCTGTTCCTTTTCATTTTAAAGTCATGTTATGTTCTTGGTTATAGTGTGCAAGTTCTGTCCTGTTTATTACTTTGCCTGCATATCAGTCGAAAGGTTAAGACTTCTTTTAATGATACTTAACGAATTCTTGAAGGGTGTAGATAACTGGTCCACCTATGTTTCTAATTTATTACTGAAAATTTTGTTGAAACAACACATCTTAAAGTATAATTATAATTGCTAAATTAGACTTGCCTTCTATTTATTAGTCCTTTTATTTTGTATTTATAACTTAATGATTCCCACTTGATTTCACGAAGTATTTTATATAGGGCCTATGTGTGAACGTAGGAATATAAAATAATTATGAGTAGAATTAAGCTATTTATGAAAATAACATCAATAACGTAATTACATTAAGTTCAATAATCAAATTTTTATTTTCCGTACTTGATACAACCACTACTCTTCATATGTTCCGTGAAAACGCCATCCTAGAAGTCCGACTCTGTGATTTAAAGTAAAGATTAACGAAACTAATCACAACTTGAAAGTAAACGCAATTATTCAACTCGTAATGAAACAAAAATATAAAATAAAATTAGTATATTAACTTTGACGATAAATAAGTACTTTTCTTTCGTTTTTCTGGTTTTATTATATAGCATTATTAGTCTCTTCAATCGTCTTCCGTCTCAGAGTCAAAATGTAAAATTGCGCCTTGTTCGAAAACGTTAGCTGCTTCGGTGGAAGTTCGAAGGTGCTTTTAACTTGATCTACCAGGTGCGTAAATATGAAACTGGAATTTATGTACAGAATAGACACAGTGATTGGATGACAATGCTAAGAACTATTTTATTCGAAGTATTGGCCATCGCGAGCGATACATTTCTACCATCGTCCCGGCAATGTGTGGATGCCAGACCAAAAAAACTGCCTTTTGTGCTGCAAACCAGTCATCAAGCCATTTTCGTAAGATGTGAAGCGCTGGTCAGGAAGTGCGTGTCCCATGGATGCAAAGAAGTGAAAATCGGAAGGCGCCAACTCTGGTGAGTAAGCCGCATGCGGAAGGATTTCCCAATCAAACGTCGCGATCGTTTCCTTGACCGGTTTTGCTGTGTGGTAGAGTTCATGATCGTGAAGCACAATCACTTTATGTTGTCTTTGGTCATATTCTGGTCGTTTTTCACGCAAAGCTTGATGCAAATCGATCATTTGTTGTCAGTAACGTTGGGTATTAACGGTTTCGCCAAGTTTCAGCAGTTCATAAGAGATCACTCCCTTCCGATCCCAACAAACACAAAGCATTGTCTTCCGTCCATAGCGATTTGGTCTTGCAGTCGATGTCGCTGGTTCTCCTGGAGTTACCCATGATCTTTTACGCTTAGGATTCTCGAAATAGATCCACTTTTCGTCACCAGTCACAATTCGATGGAGAAATGATTTCCTTTTGTACCTGGCGAGCAGAATTTCGCAAGTGGGTTTTCGGTTTTCCTGCTGTCGTTCAGTCAATGCATGTGGAACCCATTTTCCCACCTTCTGAATCTTGCCCATGGCTTCTAAACGTATGGAAACTGCTTCTCGTGTCACATTTAATTGATCCGCGAGTTGTTGTTGTTTGAGCGTCATCCTCATCCAACAAAGGTTTTAATTCACTGTCTGCAAACTTTTTCGGTGGTCTTCCACGTTCTTCGTTTCTCAAGTCAAAATCACCACAAGTAGTAATACTGCTTAATACAGATTACGGTTCTAGATGTCTGGCCCCCCTCCACTTCCAAGAGTCCAAGTGAAGAAGGTACTCTTTTTTTAAGTATTTGCAACGGAGAATAATATGTTGCAACTATAACACTAGAATTAAGTTAAATTATAGCAGATGAGTGCAGAGAACTAACATCTTCTACAACTTAACTTAATTCAATATTTTAACTGTAATACATTATTCTCCGTCGCAAATTATTTGAAAAAAGAGCACTTTCATAACAAGGACCCTTGGGAAAATGCAAGAACACACCAAAATAGCAAAACAAATCCACGTAAGATTAATTAAAACACATTACAAGATAGAACCAATTAAAAAAGTATCTACCACGAAGACATCTTACCAAAATATACGCGATATAAAACGGTCCATTACAACCATTAGCGGATTTAGGAGAGAGACTCTGAAAGGTTAATTACTTTAAAGTGGAAGTTATTCCGGGGTAATCTTTGTCCCCCAACCCCTCATAAATTCGCCCATGATTATAACTTACACATAACAAATCTACGTAATCTTAATTAAAACACATTCCAATTTGCATTTATTACCAAAAAGAAAATTATAAAAATTCGTACACCCGTGGTATAAAACAGTAGCTACATTACAACTTACACATAACAAATCTACGTGATCTATTAAAATATTGATCAAATTATTAAAGTTGCTACCACATAACAAAATACATTAAAATAGAGAAACCTGGTTAAACAGAAAAACATCGGAACGTTATTCTCATGGCACAGGCTTTCTTCATAGCGTCTACACCACTATGGCAGTACTACATGTCAAAAGTAGCAAACAAAAAAGATTGCAACTTTGATTAAATTCATAAACAATATGTCAGAATGTGTCGTATACATAACTACAAAAAAATAATCTATAGAGAGAATTTGTTATAGTTAATTTCTTTCTTTAATCTTTTCAAGTATTAAAGTGATAGCTATAGTGACACTTTTGACTACCTTGGAGGTAAAATGTAAACAAAGCTTGTGAACACAGAGAACCCAATCTTGCTGTTGCATAAATGATCCATGCCATTTAAAATTATACATCTATTAACATTAATAATCATTAGTATCGACAAAACTAGGTAAACGCATCCATAAGAAGTGAAATTAATCAAAATAAGTTAAGATTATTCTCCATATTTAATATGATTAGATGGGGACTTGCGATCTAAAACCTTCCCCTTTTCGGACATGTGACTTTATATAAAGGAGTAAGAGAATATTTAATAATTGTCGTATTTTATGTAGTCAATTGTTTTGTATTTTTAACATGCATTTATTTTATATTTTACACAATTTTTTAACTTATTTTATTGAGTGACTGAATATAATATTTATTCTTAGGTGCACTACGTTTGTGTGTGTGTTTTCTCGAGGTAGAGTAGGATCTTGTTGGAGGCGAAAAATCCGAAAATCTAGTATTATGGTTGAATTTCTTTGCTAGATGCAAAATAATATTGTTAAACCTTTAATAATAATAATAAAAAAATCCTCCCTCCCCTATCCAGGCCTGAAAAAGGCCAGAAGGGGGTTTTTGCCCGCCCCCCGAAACGAAAGAAACATAGATTATTTTTCTCCCGTTGTGATTTCTTTTATATCAGTTTCACACACAAAGAGAGAGAGAGAGAGTACACAAAAATGTTAGGTTTAACAATATTATTCTGCCTCTAGCAAAGGAATTGAACCATAATACTCGATTTTCGGAGTCTTCGATAGGGGTGGACCAGTTACCTACACGCTTGCTGTGGATTGAGTACCACATCTTGTTAAATTCTCTGTTATGCGGGCGACATGTTGATTGTTCACCAGTTACTATATTACTGCGGTGTACAGTAGTTCAGTATATCATCAGCTCCACAATGGGGAGGTAACATGTTCACATTACGGTGTCGAATTTTATGGAAAACACACAGTAAGGCCAATTGAGCGACAGCGAACGAAGGGGGGTTATTGGTCAGGGTCGTTTCTTTTCATAACTCCTCAATATCGCCTCTACGTCACGACACAACTCTTCCGCTTTTCTTAAGTATAGTCCAACATTCAACTGCTCTATCGGATGGAAGAGGTAACATCGGTAATGGCGTATGCAGATGACCTCGCTGTTTTGGTGGAGGGATAAACGCGAAGACAATTAGAGATTAGGACGAACAAGATCATCACAGTACTAGGGAATTAGTGTAATGAAAATAAACTTAAAATTTCAGTTAATAAGACTAAGACTAATTGTAGGATTTCGCTCCAACTTTCCTATTTAAAGGAAAGTTGGAGCGAAATCCTACAATTAAGATGAAAATCAAACTATTGGAAGAGTTGATAAGTTTAGATATTTGGGGGTTATAATTGATGAAAAGTTGAACTATAACACCCACATTGAGGAAACTACTAATAAAATTTTGAAATTTTGAAATAAGATAATAACATTGGCAAGCATTAAATTTAAATTACTCACAAAAATTTTGAAATTATATAACTCCCAGATAGTAAATGCTATTGGCGCACCTATGCGTCCAGTGTATGGGCACATAGGTTGCAAGAAAACAAATCATTGGCGTTAAAACTTAACAGAGCTCAAAGAACCATCTTACTGCGAATGTCTGGAGCATATAATACAACACCGGGGGAAGCCATAAATGTCATTTTGGGGATAAGACCTTTACATCTAGAAGCAATCAAAATGGCAGCTCGGTACTGGATAAAGCATGAAAACCAAATAAGAGCTACGGAAATTTTGCGGGAAATTCCACAAGATATAAAAGACATTGATAATAAAATAAATCAAATTTGGTAAAGAAATTGGCAAAATTCCGGAAAATCGAGAAAGTTGTATGGAATAATACCCCTGATTGAATAACGTTTAAAATGGACCAATTGGAATCCAGATAAGGGCTCGATGCTCGATGCATGCATCCACTTGGATAAGGAATCCAAGTGGACATGGACCATACAAATCGAAATTACATGAACTAAAGATAGTGGAATCCCCCGAGTGTTCTTGCGGACAACTTGCAACACCCGAGCATGTGGTCCTCCATTGCCCAGAAAATCAGGTGGATGGAACTGCGGATTTGAGAAATGAACTAAAGAACGTTGACATACACGAAATAATCGAAGATGACATCAAAAGAACCTCCCTGGATCTGTTGGCTACCATCATCTCATATAAGGAGAAAGAAATCTATATGAGGAGAATCAGGAGGAACATATATGACCAGGAATGAAGACTGGAAACAATGCATATTGTAAATAACGTAGTCGAAGAATGTGTGACGCGCGCGACCCGGGTACCAAGGGGAGTACGCGGTACGGGAGAAGCGGAATGCGGGAAACTCACATATTAGAATTCACACGAACTTTGTGGATTAAACATCTCTTCCACTTCTGTGGTGCTTACAAAAGTGTGAGGACTCAACGCTAAATCGCGAACCGAAACCGGTATGCCCCGAGGTCAGCCGTCTAGCGTTGCGGGAGTGCGTGAGTGCGAGAACTTTCGGGATTAACGATTACTCATCCGCGAAGAAGCACCCAGTGCCTGACCACCAATCCTATGGATATGGATGGTAAGCGGAGTACCGAGGTAACTGGATTGGCAAAGTAAACAGTGATGTGCAATTTGAAAGAAGTGTGAAGTGTAGTGTGAATGTGCGGTGTGGTTGAAGATTCGGCTGTGAAGAAACTTTCAGGATAGGCCCCAATCTATACAGATATGGAAGATGTGTTCCAGCCCCCTGGAATGAACTGTAACGGCTGACTTCCCTGGTGAGAATGGATGATGAGCGTGAAAGGTAGGTTAGGATTAGCATAGAGTAGATAGGTGAAGGATAAAAATTAAATTCTGATACGGAGCAATTCATAGGGAATTAAATGTAAACTATTATTAATACTTATTGTGATAATTTGCTGATGATATATTTTTTTTTGGTTTAAAATGTATAGATAGAGGAACTGAAGTCCATATAAATGAATGATTGTTTAGTGTCCTTGTATTTTGTATTTGAA
>JAGDQP010028593.1:12365-24027 GCA_022664845.1 Lepisma saccharinum | reverse complement strand
AATGACTCCCCCCGGACACTGCGATTTCAATTTAAACCTGTATCCACTAACACTATTTTTAAAGTACTCACAGGACTTGATGTTAAAAAAGGCTGCGGAATTGATGGTATTAATAATCGTGTATTACGACTTCTTGCACCGTGGATACAGGTTTAAATTGAAATCGCAGTGTCCGGGGGGAGTCATTATACATAATTGCCGAGTCATTGAACGTGGTGTTATTGTTGCGCATCCGATTTCCATTTAATTCATTACATATGTTGGTCCCTATATTAGCAAAGTAAGAATTAATGAAATTCACAATTTCCTCCTTATTTGATATTATTTCATTATTTACTTCTATTGACGGGATATCAGTACTCTTTTTCTCGCGCCCCGTGAGAAAGTCAAAGAGCCGATGTTGGTTGTTGGTAGTATACTGACCAAAATAAATTTGGTTCAAAATATACGTCCTTTTTGCTTGCTTTATTTCTTTTGTCACCCAGTTTCGAATCATTTTGTATTGATCCCATGAGCATGCACCCGTCGTGTTGGCCTGTTTAAATATTCTGTTTTTGAAGGAAATGAGTTTGAGTAAGTAGTTGTTAATCCAAGGTCTTCTGCTCGGACGTATTCGAAAAGTTTTTGTTGGAGCAAATATATCAAGAGCATCACAAATCAAGCTTGTGAGGAAGACAACCTTTTCATTAATGTCCGATATGTTATTTGATTTGTAAAAAGGAAGATACGAACAGTATTCTACAAATTTTTCTTCATTAAAATGCTTAAATGTGCGCTTTGTTAAGAGAACTCGTGGTGCTTTATTTGGTGTAGCATGCAATGTAGTGTATGTGAAAAAATGATCACTCAAATCATGCATAACAGTGGTTGTTTTTGTGTGCAAAGAGTCATTGTTTGTATATATATGGTCAATTAAACTTTCTGTAGTATCAGTTATTCTGGTTGGCATGGTAACAAGTTGCTTGTAACCCATGGACTCCATTAGATCGAAAAAATTTGTATCTCTAATAGAGGGGTTGACAGAATTATAGTTAACGTCTCCAACTAAGATTGAGCAGTAGTTACTCGGAAGCGACTGAAGTATACATCCTAATGCTTTGTCAAACTCCGCCGTAGACTTTGGTCTTCGGTAGACGCAACCAATTATTATAGGCTTTGTATTATTACAGACACGTACATTTACCCACAATCCTTCAATGTCGATATTGCTTATACTAAATACTAGGTTGCTAATTAAATTATCCTTAATATAGAGAATGACTCCCCCTCCCCTCTTAGAGAAATCACGGTCTAATCTGAACATCTTGAAACCATTTAATTTAACATGTTCGTCCGGAATTGATATATCAGTCCATGTTTCCGTTATAGCCAGGCAAGTACATTGAACTAAATTTGAAGTGGCAATCTCATCAATTTTATGGCGTAAACTACGAATATTCAAGTGCCCTACAGAAATATTATTAGCTGTGTCTATTATCTTTACGTCTTCCAAACAAGGGTATAAATTCTTTAGAAATCTTCTATTTGTGTCACTCAGGATGGCTGGTTGGTCGTTGACCTCAGAAGCAGCGAATGTGCTGTTTTTCACCCCCCCGTTGGGATCTTGAGAAGTTGTAGTTCGCGGAGAGGGATGCGAGGGGGAAGAGACGAGCATGCGGAATGAAGAGGGATGTCTGCCGTTCTCTTCTTCACCCATCACTCTGCGAGGGCTGTCCAAATGAGTTACAGTTATAATTCAGGGAAAATATATACGGGAGGCCATCATTAACTTTACAAAATACATGTAAATTGAGAGTCTGAAACTGAAAATACTCAGAGTATGATACATAATAAAAAATTAAGGTTAAGTCATGATTTTCATAGAATCTTGTCATATTAGAGATGAAAAAAAATAGAGAAATTTAAAACACGTGAATGAATACCAATAATACAATGAAAGTTAAAAAAAATGAAAAAAAATGAAAAAAAAAAAATGAGAGATTTACACAATTAGGAATATTGAGTTTCAAGTGTTGATTAATTCAAAAACATACGAATTTCGTGTGAAGTCTCACATTACAGTTTCACTTACCATGGTTTCTTACATCGTCAAGACTGGTAAGCCTCACTACACCACTATTTGTCAATGCTAAGTGGAAGGATTTCCCAACCAAACGTCGCAATCGTTTCCTTGGCCGGTTTTGCTGTGTGGGAGGGTGCATTATCGTAAAGCATAATCACTTTATGATGTCTTTGGTCATATTGTGGTCGTTTTTCACGCAAAGCTTGATGCAAATCGATCATTTGTTGTCGGTAACGTTGGGTAATAATGGTTTCGCCAGGTTTCAGCAGTTCATAATAGATCACTCCCTTCTGATCCCACCAAACACAAAGCATTGTCTTCCGTTCATAGCGATTTGGTCTTGCAGTCGATGTCGCCGGTTCTCCTGGAGTTACCCATGATCTTTTACGCTTAGGATTCTCGAAATAGATCCACTTTTCGTCACCAGTCACAATTCGATGGAGAAATTATTTCCTTTTGTACCTGGCGAGCAGAATTTCGCAAGTGTTTTTTTCGGTTTTCCTGCTGTCGTTCAGTCAATGTATGTGGAACCCAGTTTCCCACCTTCTGAATTTTGCCCATGCCTTTTAAACGTATGGAAACTGCTTCTCGTGTTACATTTAATTGATCCGCGAGTTGTTGTTGCGTTTGAGCGTCATCCTAATCCAACAAAGTCTGCAATTCGCTGTCTGCAAACTCTTTCGGTGGTCTTCCACGTTCTTCGTTTCTCACGTCAAAATCGACACTTTAAAATTTTTTAAACCACGCATAGCACTGTGACTTACCAAGAGCATGATTACCGTAAGCTTCGACAAGCATGCGATGCGATTCTGCAGCAGTTTTCTTCAAATGGTAACAAAAAATCAATGCTGTCCGCACATCGTAGTTTGTAGGTACAAATTGCGCCATGTTCAACGCTATTAAACACTACACTATGACATGAAACTTGTCTGGTTGTGAGTTGCAAATCGTTATCAGCAGTCAAAACAAGCAAGTGGCGCCAAGGACGCAGTTTTACGGTAACCACAGTGACAGCTAACGCCGTCTATGCACAAATTCCGGTTTCATATTTACACACCTGGTATGGCTGAGTTTGGTTTGCAGAATTGACCGAGGACAAGATAACTAGCGTCATCTAAGTCCCATATAGAGAAGTATTGTTTATTTTTTATTGCTACTTTATTGTTTGGAACATTGTCATTTTTTGTGCTAATTATAGCAAGTGGTCATTTTTAAAAAAAAATCAATATTGGTACTGTACTGCCTAAGCCGTATGTTCTTCCGGGTTATTTTAACTCTACCCGTGTTTATATTTCTTCCTGCATGTCTGAGGAGAAAATTGTGGCTGTATATATGTGGGCAGTCTTTGTTTCATATCTCAGGGCACCCAGGTTTATATGTTACGGGTGTGAAAATTATCAAGTAGGCCACATTAGAGCATTTTCTTCATACTAATTTGTAAGGGAGTTTTAAGTTCTAGTTTTTGTTTTCGGAAGTGAAATGTTCCTAGATGAGCCAATGTGGGGTACTGCGTGTTTTGGAACTTGAATTTGTTTTCCTAACAGCAAGTTTTGCTTAGAATTTTGTATGGTTCAGAGGAAGTCCAGTGCTACTGTCTTTGTTTTGGTTTTCCCAGTTTTGTCAGTTCAATCATGAATGTGAAAAAAGTTTTTTTTTTTTTTCATATTTCGTGCGTAGATCCAATTTTTATTAAAGTTGGGGCATCACATCATTGCAAGAGTTTACTTTGTCTGCGATATCATGTAGAATGTCGGAAGTATCTTCGCTGAGTTCTTGTGGAGGTTTTGTTACCCACAACATGATTCAAAGCTGCTTTTTTTTTTAAATTTATTTATTTGATGAGAACTTATTTACCGAGTGTCTTCCTTCTACTAACCTGCCTCAGTGTCAGCTCACTAGCGGAGGTACGATTTCTGCCTTTAGCCGCACTTGAGTCCGGATTGTTTAGTAGTGTCCACCTCAAGACACTAATCTCAATATAAGTTCATGGTGTAGATGGCTGCTTTAATCGGCTATTTATTCTTATCATTGGGAATTTTTGTCACATTGCCGATCCCCACTGTCTCTAATGAATTAGGTTCTCTCTTCTAAAAGGACTAAACAACTACCTTCCATCAACAATTTCCGATGATCGACTCGTCTCATTAATGATTTTGGTTCTCGTGCGGAAAGAGGGTAAGAAAATTTATCTTAATGATCTTGCCAATGTCTTTGTTCAAATGAAACCAAGACCCTCACCCTTACTATTTGCTACATTCGATATTTTCATTTGCTTAAATAAAATTTTACAAGAAATTAAAATTTCCATATTTTTATGTCAGATAAGAATATTACTTGTCTTTAGCTATATTTTATCATTAACAGCGAAGAGATGCATGTGAATCACGTGTATCCAAAGTATGAAGTAAAAACTACGCTTGGAAGTAGGTGGGATCCAAGCGATGTATCATATAAGGTCTATGCTAAATGATCCCCCCCCCCAGTAAAAACTGAAATGACGCCACTGATGTCAACATTCCTTACATTTATACGAAACCCAGAGAAAATAACGTAATCTGATTGACGGAGATGTTAAGTAAGAGTGAAATAAAGAAACTCTTATTCTCATCTGTTGCTACAGCAGAGTGTGTTCCTTCAGGAGAAAAAAAAACAACAACTAATGGATAGAGGATCCTGTGAGTAATAAAAGGTAGGATGAAACTAATGCCGTTAAATTCTACGACGACGTACTCGGGGAAATATCATTCCTTACCTCCCTACATTCACTGCAATCCCATGTATGATTGTTACGAGACCGATAGCAAGCACTGGGAAGTAGCTGGCGGGCCAGTTGGTCTAGTGACTAGCGTGTCGGACTGTTACTCTAGGTCAATTTCCGCCCAACGCCATTTTTTTAAACACCAGAACTACTTTAACTTTCCGTTTTTCAATAATTCCTATCTTTTGCCTCCATTTGCATTTTAAACATTTAATGCATGTCACAGACAAAGGTTAGGTAAAGTCAGGTTAGATATTATTATTATTAAACGCTTTTCACATCACATTTAACACAAGAAATAGTAGCAACGCAATCACTGACTCTTAGTTAGGAATGCTACTCCCCCGAGAACGTCGTTCCCTTCCCCCTGACATTGGTTTTCCGTCGGATATCAATAATTTCTAACGCATTAAGCGATTTCGTGTGAGGAACAAGTTTTGAAGTAGTAGAGCGTTGTGTTGGCAATCGGAAGACCCTGGGAACGATCCCAGCGTGGCGGTCGCCTTTCCTCACTGAGGTTTTTCCTCAGTCATGCCAGGTAAATATCGGGATAGTACCTACTAACTACAGTCACTAGGCCGTGGTCGACTGCAGGTCCTCTCCTCCACTCTATCCTGGGCTGAGCCTGAGATGCCCACAGGCCATAAATAAATTCAATTTCAAACAAGTGTTGAAGCATTTAACTAACCATCTGTGTGTACATAAACCATGTTTCTCTTCGTTGTTGATTCTGTAAGAATAAATAATGCATTAATATTGGATCCTGATGAATGCAAACAGTTGTCACTTTCCTCCTTTTAGTGTTCAGAAACATTTTTGTAGCAAACATGTCTTCTTGGTGTGAATGGAAATATTTTTGTTTAGCCACGGAAGAAGTATCTGCGTCAGTGGGTTGTTCTGTATACCACGAACTGAGTCATGGATGACTTAGTTCTTTATCTGATTCTGTTTATTTTGGATGCTATCCAGGGGAAAACCACTAAACATTTGCTTTTCATATAATGTACTCTAGTGATGGACGGAAAACCAAAATTTCTGAACGAGTGACTGTTTACGTAGAACAGAAGAACAAACTCTGAGTAATAGGCTACATTGTTTGGATTTCCTGTGAATTCCCTTCTCTAAAAATTAATGTTTACTCATAATGAAATAAAAGTGGAAACTGTACGAAGTATAATTTAGTACATCCATTTAAACCAAATCAGACACAGTAATTCACGAATAAAGAATTTTACGACCTCTACTAGACCTTGTAGTTAAATGGTTACGGTCTCAAGATGATAATAATGATAATAATAATACAAACATAAAAAATAAATGTATGGGTCATTTTAATAACTTTGACTTCGTCCCGTCACGATTAAATGAGGGCAATGGTTTTTAAAATCCACAAATATTCATGCCCCATGTGGGATTCGAACCCGCAACCTTAAAGACGCTGACCTAACACCTTAGACCTCTCTCAACCCTCGAATCGGCACTGCAGACGCATGGAGGCACGAAGGTTCGAGTCCTGCTGCTGGTCATACTGACCCAGAGGTTCTCCCGGGTTTTTCCCAATCATTTACCACGAAAATACCAGGATGTTACCTAAGACAAAGGCCCTCATCGTTACTTTTTGCCCGGAAAGAGCGCTCGCCGAGGTATGTAATCTATCAGACATATGACGAATTTAAGCGACAGGCCTCTATCTCGCGCGTAAATGTATGTTAAATATAAAAACCATTACAAACTCTGGAACAGTGAATGGAGATATTAATGGAGAGACAGAAGGCAGAATAGATACAGAGTTTGAAGCATTTTATCAATATGGTAACGCGAGCCTATATCAATGGGCTATATCAATTAGAGTTTAGAACACAAATGAATACAAACTCATATATATATATATATATATATATATATATATATATATATATCTTCCAAAATCCATAATATTGGCTGAAATACACTCCATTTCTGATTTAGTCTGTGAACAGTTTTTATCAGAGGAAGATTTAGTTGGAGAAATTCATTCATACATATATAGCTGGACTCTGCCCATTGTCTTCATTGATCAATTGAATTGTTTCCACGCCCTAAACGAGCTGGTCAGCGTATAAGGACAGGAAGTACAGTTTTTAGTAAAGTTGTCTCCGAACCACTGCATTCAATCGATCCCTGCGGAAATTAAACCCATGACCACGCGCACAGAAAGCGAGCGCTCACTTCTTGGCCATTCAGAGGTCTCCATGATTATATACTCCTACTACGTTTCAGAAGGCTCCTAGAGCTGTAATTCCAGGTACGATCCCGCCACAGACTGCCGTAGAATTTACAAACTATACCTGAAGACTAGAGCAGAGAAACTTTCTCGAAACATCGTTGGAGTATTGGTATATAACCGTAGAGGTAGGGATTATGAAAACAATAGACAAAGTCTAACTATATCAGGGTTCGATTTGTGCCATTTCCAGATGCAGGGATGAATTTCTTAGACTACTAGAATATCGTATCTTACGCCTGTTCATATCCCAGGCTCGGGAGATATATTTTGGAAAACAGAATCAGGGATGAAATTTGTAGAATCCCAGCCATTCCCCGGTACGAGTAGAACACTGAACTATACAGGGTGTTTCAGGAGGAAAGGTAATTATTCTGGGAGATGATTGTACAGGACTAGTACAGCAAAAAAGATTATATGATCATATAATTTAAGACCATTTCAGAGCTATACTTTCATCAATGTTTTGCAAGGGTGACAAGTGATATCGGTACTGAAGAACTAGCAGAAGAGAAAATAAGCGGAAATGAAAGAACATGTTGTAGGACACTGTAGATCATCGGCAGTACGCACAACTGTCGAAGCATGCGCTCTAAAATGTCTCCATTTACCTCCATCCACTTGCGGGTCCTCACCAGTAATTGTTGGAGATGAAGTTCGTCCGCTGCAGCCGTCATATGAGCCCATAGGTCCTCTGGTGTGTTCACTGTACGTTCGAACTCCTATTTTAGCCAACACCACATCCCATTGTCCATGGTGTTAAATCTGGGGATCTAGGAGGCCAATGAACAGGGTCAAAACGTCATATCCACCAGCCTCTGTGTTCAGCAAGCAACTCACATTGGTCGTCAAGTGGCATGGTACTTCATCCATCCGACATCACATATGCTGGCAGGTGGCAAGAGGCATGTCATCAAGGTACCTTACCTAGTCATTGCTAGTGAGGGACCGTAAGTGTATGGAGGCTAATGAAGACATTTTGCGAGCATCTGCTCTGACGCCGTCACCGCAACTCCGAACAACGTGGTCGGAGTATTACTACCCTGATATATTTTTCCCGAAAAATGTAAGCAACTACCTTGTAGAAACATCTCCCTACGTCATGTAGCTCACCTCAAAATCAATGCACCAACGTCCTGCCAGGACTCTTACTGCAATGACGACACGTGGCCGGACTCTTACTACAACGATACACCCTACCACCCGGATCATTACTGTCGCGAGTTTCGGACACTATCCGGTACCCTTTCTGTCGAATAATATTATGTTATAATCATTTGAATAACATTGTTTCAGATGACATTTCAGTCCAAATTAATATCCGTAGTATACTTTTCGTTTTTTATTTCTTGAACGGTTGGTAAAATAAAGAGAAGCTTCTAAACTGTTCAATCAACTACTACATACATGTGATGTGATATTTCCATTATATATCATGGAATAAAGTTATGGCAAACCGCAAAACTGTCTTCACCAATGTATTTTTTTTTTTTTAATTCTAGCCCAGATTGGTATATCGTCACTATGTCCATTTTTTTTGTCAAAATGGAGTTAACACTGCATTCAAAGACCTTGGACTGAAGGACATCAACTCCCAAAACAATATCACACAAAACGACCTCCAAGTGGCTAGAAATTAAATGAATTTATACAGACTTCAAATGGAACTTCAAACTTTAAAACTGCTTTTTCTCAAAAGTGGACATAGTACATGATGGTTCCAAGGTGATATTACACCACCTCTATTCATAAAAAAACGAGCGAGATTCAAGATGGTGGATTTCAAGATGACGCTCATGGCTAACCTACCCTCTAACAGATATTGCCTTCCACCCAGTATACAATACACTAATGTTTGTTTTCCATTGCTACAAATAATGAATGTTTTCATTCTTGGGGCACACCGTCACTCCTTATGAATCAGAGTTTTATCCACTGTTTCCCTCTCTATGAACGAAAACTTTTTCTTAAATGCGCTTTACATAAGTTTCCTGATGTTCCCAACACCTTTACTTTGGTCAAAAATGGTATCTAAAAATATACAACTCTGAACTATCAGTATATTGATAAGATTACACACTATGTACACCTAAAGTATAAAACATGACTCACATGCTTTCCGGATAAGATAATCCCTGTTGTCTCAACACAATGACTAACCTGAAAGAGAAACAAATATAAATGAATAAGTTCCAAAATTATCTTATTTACATTGTAATTCAGTGTTTCCGAAGCTGTTTTGACCATGGAACACTTTTCACTTAAAGAAATATGCACAGAACATTCATAGTCAGTCAACAGTTTTTACACTTATATGAAAGCTTAAAATGTTGCAATATTAAAACTGTCTAAATTAATTCTTCTGTGCGAAAACCAAATATGATGGGTCGTCTAAATAAAACAGTCTAAATTATTAATGAGTGTGTGTGCAGTACCAATAATACTAATAATATATCGTGACTGATGCTGCCTTAATTACTCTTGGTCCCCTACAGTTCGTGGCTGGTGACGAGCCTGAATTAAGCACAGTATCTGAAACTGATTTGTTTTAATAGGTCCTAAGGCTAAAATTAACTCGTGTTCTATTGGCATAACAAGAATTAGTTACACCGAGCGACCGTGGATCAGTTGATAGAGTGATGCCTGAACAATCGGAAGGTCCTGGGAACGATCCCAGTGACCGCCCATCCTGACTGACGTTCTTCCCAAGTCACAAGAGGTAAATGCCAGGATGGCACCGAGAAAACGAGATCCTGGCCCGGCCGACTACCTTCCAACATCCTCTTTCCCACCTTATTCCGAGCTGAGCCTGAGATGCTTAAAGGCCATACATAAATTCAAGGAACAATTCGTTACATTGTAATGCCACCCAGACCACACATACACAGTTTCAGTATACAGTTGGCTAAACACTGCTTTAATTGCATAAAAATGACAAATCCAGTTATCCTTGGTTCATGCCAGTTTATTAATGGTCATGCATCACAATATACCCCAGCTTGGTAGAGACATTATTACTACGCTCGCGTTGTGTGAGTGCCGCGTGATTAGGGGTTAAAACCTCTCGGAAGTTAACTGAGAGCGTAGTAGTTCAGAACCTAGTTTAGCAAAGGCTGTAGGTCTCGTCATTAGGAGCACACCAGCTCGTTTAGGGCCTTAACACTTCACTCACGTCGAAACTTCAATTCCAGGAAACCTGCCATGATAAGTCATACTACTACACAATTAGCGATATAAAAGCCCTTCCATGATAACGTGACAATTTTATTAATTAAATTCATATTCGAATATCACGTAAGAACCGTTGAACCAATCCAAATCCAATCTGGCATTAGAATGAGACAAGCATACTATTTTTAATGGCTGTACAGATATACAGGTAATGTCCATTCGATGAAAACATGAGGACCGCAGAACTGCGTTGCCAAATGTCATATCTTGGCCGAATACAAAAAAAAAAAAAAAAACTAATTATATTAACGAGCGTTTTCAAGTCAAAAACAACGGGGAGTAATAGCACTATGGCTTATGCCCGTCCCGCATTTTCGAGTCAAATAAACGGTATGAATAGATATCGCAACAATATGACGATTCAGTTCTTAAGTATGCCGTAGAATAAGGAGAAAAACAGAGGTTTGTCAAAATAAAAAGCAGGTTCTCATTATCAATAACAAGGAAGGGGGTAGGAAATCTTGATTTTAGGAGGATTGCCCATTGATACCTGTTAGCTTTCTTATATCAAGTCCTCATGATGTGAGCAAATGGAGTACACGAAAGAATGCTCTAAAAGGTAAAAAAGAAATAGAAAATAAGAAAAATCAAACCACCTTCAAAAATACACTAATAACTAAAGAAAATGAACGAAACTTAAGATTTCGATTTAAGTGGCGATTTCCATTTTAATCGAGCCCGTAGCTTCTAAGGATGGAACCATCGAATTTCAATCCGAAGCAGAGTGCTAATTCACAGACTCACATGCAACGCCACTCGCCACGACGAAGCGATTTCCCTACGAAAATAACTTTCCTCCATGGTAGGTAGGTACTTGATTAGAAAATTCCGTCACAAGACCCCGCAACAGGCGCGGACTATCTCCTTGTTGCACCGTTGCACAACCCCCACATTCTTAAATTATTTGTTATTTCAATGTAATATAATATTCTACACCTCGGTGTTCATAAAAACCCTTGTTTCCTTTTAAGAAGAGAAAAAAATACTTCACAGTTTAATCTTGGTGTTTTAATTCGCCTTTTAAGCGTATCTCGCTACATAGCCTTCCCCTCCGCTAGATGCAGGATTGACATTTCATATAGCAATTTGCACAGGGCAACGAGCAAGTCACGTCTCCTCACAGGGAGTGGGTAAAAGAAGAGATAGAATCTCTCTCTCTGCGTGTGTATATGGGTGAGTGATCGTTCGTCCGTCCGTTCATTACGTTTACTTGCGTTGAGCGCTGACAAATTCTTTTTACACTATAGAACAGAGTTGCCAAGTAGTGCAGATGGAAAACAATAGTCACGAAGCAGAACAGAAAAATGCTTTGAGGAAAAATAAATGTATTTCTACATTTTTCTAATTA
>JAGDQP010028593.1:0-12265 GCA_022664845.1 Lepisma saccharinum | reverse complement strand
AGAGCACGAAAATACGTGATAGACATTCCAAAAAGGTAGCTATCCAAGATGGCGGCCATTCAAAATGGCGGCCGACGCTATTTATTAAAACCACCATATCTCTGCTCTCAATTACCCGATTTCGATCATTCTTCTTTTAAATGAAAGATATTTTTATTGGCTACATTTATGTTTATTAGCAATATTTTCATGAATCTAATAGTTTGTCAGGTAAATGGAAAAAAGTTTCATTTTAGCCTAAAATATTTTCTTAATATTTAACTTTGAAACGACTGTTTTTAGATAAACCTATGTCCTTACACAAAATATAGCGTGTAACTTAGGCTTTAATTTAAAAAAAAAAGATGGATTAAATCCGACAAGTATAACCAGAGATATGGACAATTGATTGAAAATTTCTGCAATGCGAGGTAACATTATGGAGGCACTAATGCGTGTAGAAGCTACATGGTGATTTGGTATAAAATGCAGGGAACAAATGAAACTTTCAGCTCTTGAACACTTGTCTATGAAGAGCATGAATATGGGAGATAGACATCACAAAACGGTAGTTATTCAAAATGGTAGCTATCGCCAATTCTAATGTTACGAGATTTCTATGGTTCCTTTTTTTTTTAATGAAAGTTCATTTCTTTTCCTTCAGTTTTTATTAAGAGCAACATTTTCATAAATATAGTAGAGATTTTTTGTTAAATTTAAAAATGTGCATTTTAACCTAAATTATTTTATTTAATATTTACTTAAGTATATTTAGTTTTGGTTTATTAAGTGAAATTAAAAAAACAAAAAATGTTTATTATTTTCTTATTTTAGATCTTATTAGGAAACGATATTTTTTAGATAAATATTTGTTTTCAAAATGCTGCTGAGCCGCAGTAGGTTAATGGTTTAGCGCTCACCTCTGATGATAGGGGTAGTCGGTTCGACCCCTGCGCCTGCTATATGGACTTTGTGGTGGATTAACACCGTATATGTGGCTTTTCTCGGGTTTCTCCCGTTTCCTCCCAGTTTCTTTATTCCACCAATTCATCTCATCATCCATCCTGTCTGACCGAAAGTTGCCTAAAGGTCTTAAAATTAGTTTCAAAAGACGACGCTTTTAATATATACTTTTATTTGAGGAAAAGGGCAATAATATCCGATAATCTGGACCTTAGAAATCGCTACTAATAAAAAGTTTGGTTTTCTGTTGTACTGTACAAACACGTTAAAGCAAGTAAATGCATTGTGATAGGCGTTAGAAACTAACTGAAAGTACTTTATATTGGCCAAAGTGTCTCAGAAATTACTTAAGAAGTGGCATCAGTTGTAATAAGATTCCATTCATTCAGGTCATGCTGTGACAGTGTAAATGCATTTGCAGGACAAAGAAAGATTAAAAGGTTTACTGGAACAGCACAAAATAATGTCAACATTTAGAAGCATAGGAATCGAGTGAACTGTTCCAGATGAGTTATTCAAGACACTTGGAAATTTACTTGTGACATGGATTCCAAGAAAATAAAAATTGGAAGTGCCAATGAACTGCGATGAAATTATTTACATCCAAAGGCGGGTGAAGTCGATTGCTGCTAACTTCCATCATGCAAGGATACATTGGAACGCGCAAATTTCCAGATAGGGATTTAGATACGAAGACTTGGAAAGTACTCTTAAGTATACCAGAGGCTGAAGAGTATGAATGGAGAAAGGACAGCGAAGGAAAGCTATGCACAAATTTGATCGCCGGAGCATTTGCACCAGAAACTGTTGTACTTGCCATCCTGCCTTGCAGTTGTTACAGAAATACGCAGTAATTGCTCTGGTTCAGATTATTAATTAGCGTATTATTGCTCTTTTCTTCAAATAAAAGCAGTGTCTTTTGCAAAAGCATTTATTTATCTAAAAATAGTAGTTTTCTAACATTTTTTAGAAAATATTATGCAAAAAATTTTGTTTCTCCTCCTTTTCTGAAAAGAAATTTTCGCCTAAACCTAAAATCTGCCTCAGTCAAAAATTTAATAAAAACGATTTCGGTTAAAATTCACATTTTTATATTTAACTGAAAAAAATATTAGATTTATGAAGATATTGCTCATTGAAATAAAAGAAATTATCTTTAATTTAAAAAAAAGAACCATCGAAATCGGATAACTTAGAGACGAGATATGCGATGCTGATATATGTACCATTGAAAATTGGCGATAGTCACCATTTTGAATGGCCGCCATCTTGGATAGCTACATTTTTGGAATGTCTATCACGAATTTTCGTGCTCTATACGTGCCAGTGTACAAGTGCTGAAAGTTTCATCTGGTGCCCCTGTTTAATACCAAATCATCATGTAGCTTCTACACGCATTAGTGACTCCATAATGCTAACTCGTACTGCAGAAATTTTCAAACAATTGTCCATATCTCTGCTTATACTTATCGGATTTAATTGATTTTTTTTAATTAAAGCCTAAGTTACGCGCTATATATTGCGTAAGGGCATAGGTTTATCTAAAACCAATCGTTTGAAAGTAAAATATTAAATAAGAAAATATTTTAAGCTAAAATGAAACTTTTTTTACATTTAACTGAAAGACTATTAGATTTACGATAATATTGCTAATAAACATAAATATAGCCAATAGCCAATAAAAATATGTTTCATTTAAAAGAAGAATGATCGAAATCTGATAACTCGTAGCCGAGATACGTCGATTTTAATAAATAGCGTCGGCCGCCATTTTGAATGGCCGCCATCTTGGATAGCTACCTTTTTGGAATGTCTATCACGTATTTTCGTGCTCTATACAAGTGCTGAATGTTTCATCTTGTTCCCCCATTTTATACCAACAACTCGTCTGGCACAAGGACTAAATCATTTCGACCCAGTGCCGTATTTAGTCCTTTACTTAAAGGTAATAAATAAATAAACAAATAAATCGAGCTCTACGTAACGATACTGTACTGACTGCTTTGTGCCGAAAGATAGAAGCCTGAGCAAATATTTAAACTCTCTTGTCCACTACCAGTCTTCTCCAATGAACTCTATCAATAAACTATACTGGACTGACTGCAGAAGCCATTAAAATTTTTATTAATATATGAAGCCAAGGAGCTTCATATATTAAATAAAAAAAAACGGGCCACACAGCGATAAAAAGCGTATAAAACTGAGTTAGAACTGAAAGTTTGGTCCACATTGGATTAGATTAGACGAAGTGGAGAAACGAGTTTAAATATTTGCTCTGGCGTCTAACTTTCAACATTAAGTAGTCACTCCAGTATCGTTTACGTAGAGCTCGATGGTCTTCTCCAACGTGGACCAAATTTTCAGTTCTAACTCGATTTTATACGCTTCTTATCGCTGTACGGCCCGTTTTTATTTAAGTTTTAATTCATGAGTTATTCATATAAAAATCTTACTCTGCATGCAACAGCAAATACTGCAAATAATATTTACGATTTTTGCAAGAATTAAGACATACATAAAAAACGGGCGACAAAGCGATATCAAGAGTAAAAAGTTAGAATTGAAAATTTGGTCCATATTGGTTTAGACTAGAAGTGGACAAACGAGATATAGCGTCCTCTCCACTTTCTGACTTCATATATTCACAAAATTTTCAATGGTAGTAGTAGGTCCATTATCGCTTTTAGATAGATGTCATGGAAGCGACTTATGTTACTTTAATCGAGAAATCATAATTTAAAAACTGTGGCATTGTATCGTCCCGTTCCAAATGCTGTGTATACTGTACACTTTTACGCTCAACAAGTGAATCTAGTTATAAGCAAAGCTACTTCTATAAGTAGAAATATAAGATTTTTTTACACTCTGCAAGGTGTGTGTATTTTTTTTTTTTTTTTTTTTTTTTTTTGTTTTGTTTGTTTCGAACTCCAAAGACTCGAAAATTGAGTGTGAACCTGAAAGACAACAAAGAGTTTTCTAACTTAATTTCTCAGAAGAGCACTACGGAACACTCCGAAAAGTATGACACAGATTGTGTGTTTGATCCTGCTTTGTGGCTTGTCAATGATAAAACTCGAGAGCAAGTCATAAAAAATCCGTTCTGAAAGACTAATTGGGGCGCAACATCGCTTTCTGCAATTAACTGCAAAAATTGACACATTACGTAACGAAATGGAAAGAATCAAAACTGTATACGATGATCTCAACTCCTTGTTTGGATGTTTAATTAGCGCTGGCAAAGAAGACCATGACATAAACACAGTAATGGAACACAATATAACTTGTGTACTTTTTACGATAAAGATCTACCAACTACGGAAGATTTTGCAAACGAGTGTTTAATTTATTTTAAGGATTGGATGAACGTCAAAAAACATATTCAAACTTTACGAAGTGGTACATGAGAACGAACTTCAAGACGTATACTCTTACGTTGACTTATGTTAGCTCTAAAACTTTTTTGACAATCCCTGGGCCCAGCAGAAAGGTCGTTGTCCGTCTTGTAAAGATTGAAAAGCTACACAAGATCTACCATGACTGAGCAACGTTTGAGGAATCCGGAAGTTTTGACTATCGAATCCAAGATACCCCAAAAGGTGGACTTTGATGTAATAAAATCACTTTCAAATTCTGTTTCACGAAGAAAATTCTTTTAATTGCCAAAGCTCACTTGTATTTCCCACCAGAACATTTCGAATTCGTTAGAGTTCTTTTTCTATGTAAGTTTTTTTTTTTATTATTATTATTGTAGTCAACTGAAGTGTTTAAAACATCCCCTTTTGTGGATCAGCGTTACATATTTTCTTGCGAGAGAGAGAGAGAGAGAGAGGTATTGTTGCTGAGGGCAAGAAGGTGTGAGTGGAAAGGAGGTGGGACCGGGGGTAACTGACGGGGGCGGCAAGTTGTGGCAGAAGTGTAAATCCGCCTCTGCATATGGGAACTGCATTGGTTCTTGGTTCTCCTTCTAGCTTCCGACAAAAACTTCTTAAGATTTATGTTCAATGTTGTTATAATGTTCAATTGGTTTCTTGCATGGCCACAACGCTAAACCAGTTACCTACATCATTCTAACAAACATATTAAAAAAAGTATGTTTATATGAATACCATTCCAACAGCTAAATACGAATATAATTTGGTATCGATTTCTTTCAGAGTGAGTGTTAGATCTGCGTGAAGAGAGATTTTGCATAGCTATTCAGCTGAAACAATAAGACGTTCCTTGTGCTTGTAAGTACGGATAATACTTGCGTGTTCGGAACTGTACATATCATTATGTACACAAATAGATACATCTCTCAAAAGAGAACGCATTCATAAATATATTCATAAGTTTCAAACCGTTGTTCATGAGAAACGAATGAGGTTGGGCAGAGTACATAAACGCATCAATTCTAAGAAATACGTTCCGCCTTAACATTTGCGTCAGAACGTTGTCTAGTAAAGTGTACGCCCCTTTGCGGAGGAGAAATTTTATTGTCATCAGCCATCAGGCTATGCTGAATGTTAAAACAACGAAAAACTTTTTAGTTCAGATGTTTATGTAAAGCAGGTTTCCATGCATGCAAGAAAAGTTTCCAATAGAGGCGAACTGCTCAACTTTTAGATGTACTGTAAAAGGTTTCCGTCAGTCTATCAACTGTGAACAGAATCAGTTTGTGTAGATTTACTAGGCAAAAAGCTTTGACTTCTTACGGAGTCTCATAAACCATTGCGGATCATACAGAGGTTAGCATTAGATTTCTGGTGATAAAATATTCTTCCCCAAACAGTATAAATGTGTTATAGTAACAAACTACATTCTTGGACGAGCGCATATACTACAGATATTTCAAGTATATTTTGCGAATATGTTTACGATGGTTATTCTTTCGCGACATTCTCAGAATATTCTACGGTTACTCCTGAAATTCCGATCTGGAATATTCCTTTTAGTATTCTCAGAGCAGTATGTTAGAACGGGACAGCATTTGTAGCATGCGGGGAAGAGAGATTGTGATTACTCCTCCTCCAACACAGTTCCAAATAAATTTTAAACAGTGGTGCCTCCTGGTCCCTCACCCACAATGACACCCTCCCGCATCCATTCTTATTAAAATAAGTAGTGGTTATCACAGGATATAAGAAGAAAGGGGTATTGTATTCGACTCAACAATACCCTTATTGATGTCGGCGGAAAATAATGTCTTTACCCCGAGCTGTTCTACCACTGGACTGTTGTTGTTTTTAAATGAATGCTGAGATAATAAAAAGTTGTGTTTCCAATCGGGATAGAAACAAATCTGTGTTTCGCAAACAATACTTCCTCACTGGTCAATCCATTTGAAATCGAGGGCGTTGTTAACGGTGGAGTACGGGGCATAGCCCTTATTTTACTGTTGCGCTACAGTCTGAAGTAATTTTTGGAGTGTCTAGTTTCATTTTTCGTAGCATGTATGTTTCTGTGAAACAACAACGAAACACAGAGCAAGTTTAACAAAACAGTGGACTTATACTTCGGTTCAGCGATAATAACAACAATAATAAAAATATGTGGGCGAGATGTTTCATTACTTTGTACTAGTGGATGCAATTTTTGAGCCACAACAACTAGGTTCCTATTTGCAACGAGAGTTTGTTGCTTTTGCATAAATCATAAAAGTCTTGTCATGGAGGCACTATGAACAAACTGATTCCACTGATAGTAACCTTGAATTCAGATATAAGTGACAAACATACTTTCATGGAACAGGCTTTGGTCATATACAAATACACAAAATGCTACAGGATTTAGAAAATTCCGTTAACATACCGAATACAGAAATTTTCTTATTATGAGACACGCTATTACATATTTTCTCAATTACATAATAGTTCTTTGATATATTCCCATTGTCTGCATTCAGTGATTGGTTTGTTTCCTGGATGAGAAGGAACTGCTAACCATCGTTGTTGCTAATAAATGTTAATCTTGTGAGCTGTTTGCGCCGTGCTAATTAATTATAAACCTTATTTGTATTTCCTTACTAGTCTGGTTTCTTTTATTAAATGATTAGTGAAAGTGTTTTGTTAGTCATGACACCGGTTTACCGTTGGAAATTTTCCGTCCCTTATGTGCTTCTTTATGCCTTGTTTACGTTACTAACATCTTACCGTGGTTAATGCTAACGGAATATTTTTTAGCAATGTAAACGCAAGTTGCCGTTAACGCGGGTTTCAAAATTAACCAGTGTCAGATTACGATGTAAGATTAGTCAGCATGCCTGTCTAAACGCAAGTAAGGCGTTAAATGAAGATCACTTCGTGAGTTAACTTCTTTCGTTATCAAAATAGACAGTATCCTAGTAATGACTATCGCTCTAATAGTGTAGAAGAATTATGGCAGAACTAATCTACGAAATGTTAAGCTACAGCTAATTGATTTGTGCTGGTTATTTCATAGTTTAAATCTGTGTCGTGTAAATTTTTGTTTAGTTCGGTAGATGGCAGCACATGTGAAAACTTAATATAACAAGCACGAAAACCAAGTTCCGGTAGTCTAAATGTAAGTTAGCTTCACTCATAATTCTTCCGTCGTAATGATGTTAGAGATCTGCCAAAGAACCTGCCAAAGTTGGATTTCTATGTTAGTTTTTGCCTATGGAATGAATCCTTATTACATTGGAAGGTAACTCACTAAACAAAGTGCTGTGTAAACCGGAAAGACAAGGAGTATATAATTTATTAGAAGAACTTTTGTCAGTAATTGAGAAGGTGTGTTAACATGATTTAGAATGAATCTGGATAATGAATGAATGTAGAATGATTTCTACAATCTACAAGAAAAATTCTCCGTAAATACAAATTCATTTCTTGACAATGCACTGCACTGATAAGAGCATATTTTCTGGATTAAAATTCAATTACATGGATTACAGGTATTCTGAGAATCTATAGAACTGAAGATCCATAAGTGCCGTGTAAATAATTACTTTTGTGTTACTTTTCTAATAGAAAGGAGAAAAAAAATTCAATTTGAAATAATCCAACAATCAGAACATTAACACATGATAATATTATGTACTACTTCCTTAATTATTTTTCGTATCTTCAAAATTGAAAATCCGCGTTAAAATATGTTTACATACTTTGTAATAAAATCAGTTAAAAACTGTAAAAGAAGCGTTTCCATTCATCACGGTTTTTCCTCAATGCTGATTATATGGAATAACCGTGTAATAAGACAAAGTTACGTCGTATTCTGATAAATATGACGAAGAACAAACTTTGATGCGTGTGGATATGTAATCAGTAATTTTCTACAGAATTAATAAGATTATCCGATATGATATCATTTAGTAATTTATAACCCAGGAGAATATTAATCATCGTGACTTATTCTACTCTGTTGCTATCAAATGCAATTCAGTTATTTCAGAATGGTCTACATAATTCCACTTCATGTCTCTGCACTGTTGCTAACAGCTAGTTAACTAAAATGGGTTTAGCCACATTTAAAAGAAAAAAAGGTTTCCGGTCTTGAAAAATGCCCTTAAATCTGAAAAGTAACAAACACGACCTCCTTACGACTTAGGAAGGTCATATACTAATTATCTTACACCCTTTCGAAGATGGCATAAAATTAATACTGCTTTGCTATTCACTTTATTTGTAAATAATTTGCCAAATTATATTAAGAACTCCCAATAAACTGTTCTTCACGGAACCTTATTTATTTATTGACTCACCCGAGGAATCTGAACTACTTCAGAGAAATTAATAATCATGTTAATTCATCCAGGGTACATAACCTATATATATCTATATATCTATCTATATATTATATATTATATATATCTATATATCTATCTATATATTATATATATATATATCTATATATCTATCTATATATCTATCTATATATTATATCTATATATTATATATATATATATATATATATATATATATATATATATATATATATATATATAGCTGACACTTGGTCTGTGGCTTCTGCTAGTCATATAATGGAAATATTTGAATTATTATTGCAACATGTTAAGTAGGCTTATGACTATCAAAATGAAAAAAAACTATACAATATCCTGGTACAATCTGGAATTCCGAAAAAACTTGTTCAACTTGTAAGGATGTGTCTCAGCGACCCCACAAGCAGAGTGCGGGTAGGTAATAATATGTCAGATAGTTTCAAGCAGTGTGCGAATTAGGTTGTCTTTCCAGAGGGGGATAAAGTACTTGATATTGTTTATTTGTAACTTAACTTACTGGAGTTTCATTGACAAAACTTTTGATGATAATTTAACAATTTGCTGTCTAAGATTCAACTTATCCTGGTACCAGTGGCGGCTCGTGCCTCCAAAAACTGGCGGTTCACTAATTTTGAATGTACATACAGTACTTCTAAAGAAAAAAAAAAAGCATTAGAATGCTTTGAAAATTTTAACAAAACTAACTAAAAACAGTTGCAATTGAAGACCTAAACTTCAAATCATCCCGAGTACATCCAAGCTCCCGTGCATCTTTGAATGGAATGTTTGCTGGCCTGACGAATTACTAAGTTCTTTATTAATCCGGAAACACGTGGGCATGCATATCTTTTTTAGTTTCACCTAAAAGCTGCTTAGATCCACTTGGAATAATATGCAATTCAGGTCTTTAATTGTTTTAGAGAATCTTTATGCATTATCTAAGATATTAGTTTGCAAATATATGAATATTGCAAACTATATATATATTACAGTCATGCCGCTTACTTAGAACGACGTAGAAGCTTCTAGTCTTCTAACAGAAGGAGTTTCTTTGTACAGGAAGTCAGCCGTCTTTCCTTCATGGTAGAAAATTTGTAAATCTATTTCTGTTGTAAATTTGAACCTTAAAAATTCTAAAAAAATCCTTACTTCAACTCGTTTGCTTTTGATATATCTCGAGAACAGAAAGAGAACTTCCCAACTCTTTGATGTTACATTTTACTTCTGATGGTATTAATGAAAAATTGTTTTGTTTATGAAATTGCGCGGAGCAATTACCTGGGACTGCCACGATTTCCTACAAAACATGTGTGCCTATTCTATATGCCCAGCATATTATCTTGCGGTTCTTCACTATACTTCACTCAACAAAACGCAACATCTATCCTGACTGAGAGGTTTTTCCTCAGCCACACCAGACAAATACCGTGATGGTACCTTCAGCTTAGGCCCTGGTCGACACTTCCTGCACCCTTTCCTCTATCCCGGCCTGAGCCTTACATGCCAGAAAGCCATAAATAAAATTCAAATTCCTTACCAAGATCAACACCGTTTGTTGAGTCGATTTAACACAAGAAAAAAGCGATGTCGCCCTGGGACACCGAAAATATTGAATTAACACGCCATTTTTTGCAATGTGGTCTCCGCTTATAAAAGATTCATAAACTAAAAGAGTCGCTGGTGTACGTTGCGAAAATTCTTGTATTACATGACTGGATGTAAGTAACCGGGTACTTCACGTTAACATATTTACACAGTAATTCTGCCAGACCCCCCTGTGGAGGATGTTTACCCCCAAAGTCTTGACAACACCCCCAACTTAAAAAAAATGCTGTGAAAAATCGACAGAAACTGCACAAAATTTCATTTACAAAGTTACACCCTCCCAAATACTTTACACCCCACAAACTGAAAATCCTGGCGAAAGCCCTGTTTACGGATTTTTAGAAGAGCGTTTACTGATTAGCTAAATAACGCCTTTTTTAAAAGGCACATTTTCTCGTCAAGATACCCTCATTCTAAACAAAAAACAGAAAAGTATTTCTGAAACTGCTTCTATTTGTGTTTCCAGCTTAGTTCCGAATCCTGTCTTTATGACTATTTCTACAGGAAGCAAATGCACAATACATACGCGCATATCATTTTGCACTGTCTCTTCAAAATGATAACTTCACTCTACCACGGCGAGACTACAGCTACACTAGAGTGTGTCGTGACTTTACTCAACAACACACAAGATGCATGCCTATTCTATATACTAAAAAGAAAAATATTTTAAATATATTTCTTAAGTTAAAATAAGGACGTATTTGTCTCTTTAGCTGCGTCCATTTAATTTCCATTGTGCTTCGCGTCACCAAACTAACTCTGCTGCATGAGTAAACTATCTCCGAAGATATCCGAACAGAAAACCGAAGTAGTTGTGCTCGCCTGAGCTGCCAAACTGTGCAGCGAGATCTTACTTCCCCGTTGCTCCCTTCTAGCACCGAAGAGACCATGCCGCCTATCTTCAGCTCCCCGAAGAAGTCTTTTCAACTGCATGCATCAGGTTCATTTTTGAGTACAGCGAAAAGCCAGAGCGGAAATGAAAAACAACCATAGACTTATACACTGTTGAAGACGTTCCATAGACTAAAAAGAAAGTGACCATTTTTCACGTTATACTGGGCAGCACTTCTATAATAGGAACAATCTTTACATTAACAAATTGTATTTTTTAGTTAATTAATTTTATTATTACTGCTCTCAAATACATAACGGTTCATTGAACTATTGAACCCAAGGCACCGACCGCCACTGCCTGGTACAAACTTCCGTGTTCAACTTCACGCTATCCCATGCAGATGTAAAAATTGCTCTTCTTCCAATCGACACTATGATTTACTGTAATATCGTACCTTAGATATTGTAAACTGCTCCCCTTCTCTCTACAATGAATAATTATTTACTCACAGTGCTCCCTTTCCTAAGGGCGTCGTCAGGAATTTCCCCAATGGGTGGGGGCAATGTTAAGAGCACAATATATATATATATATATATATATATATATATATATATATATATATAATAAATCACAGCCATATTCAATCCACAACTGGATGAGGTCTCTCCCCGAAGGGAGGAGTTGGTCTACTGCTCCCACGCTGACCAGATAGGTTGGGAGAGGAGAGCCGAAGCTCTCACTGTGATCGCCACTGTCTTTTATTCACAGTGGCTCCCCAACTGTCCTCACGATGCTGGGTCAACACAGACATTTTTGAGCCCCCACCGGGATCACTCGCACTGAAGTCGAGCGCGCTACCAACTAGGCTACGCAGGAGCTCATATATATATATTGTAATGGGATATGGATAAATAGGTCAGTGTGTTAAGCACAAAAGTAAACAAACAATAAAAGTTACATAAAGCTGACTAAGCATCCATAGGAAGCAGACAACAACATTTCCCCTCCAATCAAGAAGAAAACCAGCAGCGGAACATAGAAATGGAAGACATCAAGATCTCCCATAACAGCCCCAACCACAACTCTACATCCCATCAGTGCAACAATGGTGAATCAACTTCCAGCAAAAAGTGCATCGCACCCACCATTAGTGA
>JAGDQP010028592.1:0-24027 GCA_022664845.1 Lepisma saccharinum | reverse complement strand
TTAACATCAAATGTAAAGTCTCAGTCTACTGTAATTTTGAGTTTAGTATTCCCCATTCCAGGATGAAAAGGAACTGATCCGAAATTTGTCGTCAACTATCGATGGCCCGGAAGCGCTTGTAGATGCTGACGAATATTTACAACCGAAATCTCGTGCACCTCATCCTCCTTCTTCGCACAGTTCTAGCTCTCCACCCCAGACGCACGCAGACAAGTGGAGTGCCAACACTGCAACCAGCTACATACCAGATTCGCCGACACCTCAGAATCAACAAAACTGGGATCGAGAGCTTCGGTATGGTCACATTGATGGATCTCATGGTCAGTCTACTGCACCAATGCATTCGGATGGATCAAGTTCCCGCTATTGTAGCGATCCACTGCAAATGCTTGGCAAGGGTAAGTATTTCAACTTTCTGTCTGACACTCGCGCACTATGCTTAGTAGCGATTCACATTTAAGTGTCTGTATATACTTTCTTTAGCTTCACTTTAGGATTTTTAACTTTTGATTCAAACATTACTAATTACATACTGCTAATCTTTGGCAAAACTTTAATGATTTTTATACTTTTATTTCGTATTATAGTTTAAGTATAAGCACGATATATACTTGACCTTGATGCTTTGTTGTACCTTTGAGAAAACACCGAATTAAGTGAAGTGATTGTAAAAGCGATTTGGGTAATGAAAGATTTTGTGAAAGTGACGTGTTTGTAAAAGCGATTTGGGTAATGAAAAATTATGTGAAAGTGAAATAAAGCACGATTAAATTTTTTGGTTCAAGAAATGAACAAGTACTGGCGATTCAGATTTAGTGGAGGAAGATAGACTTCAAATAAATTTTTACATTTATTTTACACTAACTTGCTGCAAAACTTCCCCTAAACTTTTGCAGTCTGGTTTTACAATAACTGTAGTCATTCAAGATGATGGAGCACCATTTCATTATGGGAGAGGAGTTCAAGAACAGCAATATTACCTATCTACTAATAATCTGGTAGGCCAGAGGTGCTCTACGTGGTAGGCACCATAAATCCAAACTAATTCCAACTTTTTTCTGGTGATCTGGACAAGGAGACCATGCTATCTGAGTCTAGTCTTCTTGGCCTATACACGTTTTAGTTATTCCGGCATGGTGCTCAATCCTGCTTAATGGCTACAGTTAGAGTAATATCAGACTGTAAAAGTTTTCAGAGACTTACGAAGAATGTCCAAGTTAACATCAATTATTTGAATGTTGGAAACGTCTAATTTTTTGAACACCACTTGTAGAAAATGCATTTCTTGAGGGAATCATGTTCTTTGCTCTGCGGACAATAGTTTTACAGGTGTTTCAAGTGCCAGTAAGTTGTAGTGTGTGATACGCCGTTACACAAAGGTTATTATTTCAGACAAAATGATATTGAAACCTTAACCGTACAAGGAAAGGTGAGGGGCAATGTGAGGCGCCAATATATAATTCGTTTTTCAGTAGAAAGTTTGTTTCTGAAATCTTGAACAAAATTTTTATCACTTAAGTAATTTATATTTATCTCTAAAAATTAGGGAAATAGTTTTGGGCGTGCAAGACCTGACCATAGTCCAACTAAGAATCAATCTCTCTGACATAAATGCAACTTTGAATGTGATTGCTACAGATAAATGAATGAGTCCTTGTTTGAATTTACTTTTTCTGCCGAAGTACGCAGTAATTTTAGAAATAATCACATGAAAAATAGATTGAATTGAATTGAATTTATGTCCTTAGGTCTCTAAGACTCAGGTCGTGATAGGAGAGGGGAAAGGACGCGGGAAGGAGTCGGCCAGGACCTAAGATATTTCCAAATATAACATGAGAAAGTACTATTCTTGGATTGTGAAGATTCACACGCTCTTAGTTATTCTACAGTCGAATTAAAAAGTTTGAATTATTTTACAGTCAAATAAAAAGTTTTAGTTACTCTACAGTCGAATTAAAAATTTTAAGTTATTGTACAGTCGAATTAAAATTTTTAGTTATTCTACAGTCGAATTAAAAAGTTCTGCTTAACGATATTGCTTTCTGCATTCAGCACATTACATTGTCGCTTTAGCAATAGAAAGTATAAAGCTTTAATATTAAGTAAACCTAGTAGACAAATTATAGAGCTTTGCTTGTAAATAAAAGATTGTATAATCGTGTGTGTTTTTTGAATGCTTTAGAAGCAGTGTGTATGGATTGAGACTGACGAAAGAATATAACTTCTTTTTTTTTCACAATAACTTTTTACATACGGATGATATCAGTTAATAATAATATGTAAATATTTTTTGTAGTTTGTGTTATAATAAAGAAGAATTAACTTTCCAGTTTGAAAATTAAATTATTAAATTTGGTGATAGTCGTAGCGTTTAAATAATGTTGTTATCAAGTTACCAAATTTCTTCTTGAAACATTGTATAGTTTTTCTTTTGTAGTAACTGTAGATTACTTAGAAAAAAATTAAACCCCTCTAATATACGTATACTAATATCGTATTAGTATGTATAAAAAATAACGTAAAGTTGGTGACTTCCCTTCATCGAATGAATAAAATAATGGGAAAATAATGCCATCGTACTTATGTTTGTCCAGAAATTGAAGACCTGGAAAAATTACTGCACATATTTAGATGAGCTGTAGTCTTCGAATAATGTGTAGGATTTCTCTCGTAGTTTCTATTGTTATCTCTATGGTACTGTAGAGTGACTTACTATTCGAAGAAATATTTCGGTGTTATTTCTATGAAAAAAAAATAGTTCGTCCAGTTTCCTTAAAGTTATAATGCATTATAGAATGAACAGTGAACAGTACTGAAATAACTTCTTAATGTTTCTACAGACATTCTTCAGCTTTGTAGTGATAAAATTTTTGCCACCAAGGTTGGAGATGTATTCCAATTCAGGAATCATGATTTAGACGAAAAAGAGCTGCCCTTGTTTCCAGTAACCTGATTGTTCCTAGTTGTGGCTTTGGATAATTTCTAGGTTCATTTTATAGGAGAAGCTGTTGGATGTTTTTGATGTTATAAATATTTCGTGTTATATCTGTAATCAGATTTACTATGAATACATAAATATGTCATGTGTACAAGGAAATTTGACAAATCTATTAAGAATTGAATACCTGCGACGAAAAACAGTCTAACCCACAAAACCATATTCTTGAGAAAAATAAGGATAAGTATGTAAATCAAAATCAATTATATTTTTTGTTGATGGGATAAAAAGGGGCATTGAATGAACCAGAAAAGTATTCTTGTTTCATTTTGGAAGCAGTAAGGTTTAGATATTTATTCCTAGTTTTCCCAAGAACAATATTTTGTGGCTTCGATTGTTTTTTCGCCGCAGGCATTCAATTGTTAACTTGGCCAAACTTCAAAAAATGGGAAGATTATGCGTCACGTAAATAAAACCACATACGTTTATTAAAACTGCTTTGACAATCATTGTATTTGAGTCATTTTAGTAACTAAAAGATTTCGTTCGTCCTGTGTCCCAGCTGGGATTTGAACCCTGGACCATGTGACTGAACTAAGATCGAATGACACCACAGCGATCGGTAAAAAAATCATACGTGATCCAAGCGCCTTTTGTTACACATTTTTTTGTGCTGTAGAATATTTTGGAGCCGTACAATATATTGGAAGCTAGTGACGCAAGCTACCATTTGCGAATCGACATTGGAAAAACGGTGCAGATTTGAGGCTTGCTCACGCCAGTAATCCTGACAATCTTTCCGTGGTTTTTCTCTGATAAATCAGAAGGCGAATGCCAGGACGGTGCTTGAGTAAAGGCCATTTCATCTCCAACGGGCGAATTAAGTTGAAATCGAGAAATGAAAACGAGTCGAAGACGCTGAAAACTTCTTAAACGTATAATTTCATGTATTAGCACACCTTATTGCGTGACATTACCTTTGCAAAATTTTCTACTCTTCGATTTATCGTTATTTAGTTTAAAATAGATCTGAATATTAAAATATACCCACAGTAAATATTATCAATTATTGAAGGCGTATTAATCCTTAAGCATAGTGACATTTTGAAGTATAAGCGATGTGATTCAGTAAAAAAGCAATAATGTCAACGATTAGAGTTAGTATAGTACTATTTCTACAAAGAACATGTTCAATGCTATTCACTCTTTTCCCCAGAAGTTGTCAAATTCTTTGAAATTGGTTTCTGTAATGCCAATAATTTTTATTGAAATTATGAATACATATTGTTGTGTAATACTGCACAATCTTTCGTCATGCGATATGTTCTTTTTTGTTACTACGTCTGTGTTCACTATCTTCTGATACAATTACCATTTGTCAGATAAAAATATGCACCACAAAATTTGCACCTCTGAGAGAATTCGTGTGTGCCAATTATAATTATTAACAATTTTTCCTGTTAAACTTTTCAACAGTTTGCATGTCTAATGGATTCCGCACTGCTTTCGTAGAGTTTGATAATGTCTTCTTTGTGTACATTTGGAGCAAAAATACTGCAGATTTTGTGGATACAAACATTATTTGATTTTATAACATCAGAAACTGAGTCTTTGCTATAAATATTTGCTTGTGAAGGTACATTCTAATCCGCCAAAAGATTTCTGATAATTTTATTTGAGGAAGATTCTCATATCTTATGTACCTGACATCATCTTAGATAATCTCAAAAATATTTCTGTCAATAATGTTTCTTCCACTATTAGAATTTTGTTAAAAAAAATATTTCAATGTAACAGTTTGTGTTGTATTCCCTCCTTGAATACCCATCTTAATACGTAATGTTTACCTAATCACAGTGAAGGAATAAAAATTCTGTTTTTGAGAGGTAGTCCATAATTTATTTCGGAGATTCCTATGGAAAATTTTGATTTACTGCCGCTTGTTTATTTACTCAGATTTATTGTCTATTGTTGTTTTGTCTCTGTAATCAAAGCCTATCACTAGTAAATTCCTTAAACGGGCCCACAAAATCTCGCAGTAGTTTACACGGAAAAATGACGAAAAATGTGTACTTTTTTTGATAAACCATAGTTTAGATACTGTGTTCATTTATCGCAAATGTTAAAAGTAATATCAATCTACAGCAAGTTCATCATTAGTAAGTCATTGTTTATATGAAATGAGTCTCTGGTAGAGTTTTTGTTTATATTAAATGGGGTCTCTTACAAAGTCGTGTACATTAAATGAGTCTCTGGCAAAGCCATTATTTATATTAAATGGATCTCTTGCAAAGTCGTTGTTTATGTTAAATGAGTCTCTGGGAAAGTCCTTATTTATACTAAATCTATCTCTTGCAAAGTCGTTGTTTATATTAAGTGAGTCTCAGCCAAGAAAATAAATTTATTCTTTTATATAAAAAAATAACGGAAATAGTGGAAAGGAAATGGAAAGCGTAAAAACAAGCGACTATGCTACATTTAAATCAACGACAAATATGATGAGCCGTTATTAACCAGGGCTAACTGAAGGAACTTTATATTATTTTGTCTGTTTAGATTGCGATAGCTCTCAAGATGATGTCTTTGACTCTGCAATGAACAAGAGAGAAGCCCGAATAGGGACGTTGAAGTTGGATCTTCCTTTAGATGAGGATGACTACTTAATGCCCTCATGCACTCAGTCACAACCCACTTCCACATACATGGATGTGATCGGTGAATCAAAGATGTCAGGTACTTTTGTGTTGGTTTTGTTATGTGACTAACTTTCCCACCATTACTAACATCATTCTTTTAAACTGTCTTCGTTTGTAAAACGTCTTTGTGTCAGTGATCTTAATACGTCTATCAGTATTACCATATTGTTGCGAAAAGAGTGATATTGGTTTGGTTCTGTTTTCTTGCATTACATTTTGCAATTGTGTTTCTGTGTTTTATGTGATCGTTATAATTTGCTGCTTAAGAAATGACTTTAGAAATAAATGCCACGACAGACAGTAAATCTGAGATCCCTAAACATGTTTATATTTACTTAAAGAACGAGTTACGTCTTTTGGTGCGAAGTTACCAGTTAACAGTTTGTAGTAACTTCAGTAAATATTTGGCTTAAATAACAAAATTAAGGAAACATACTTGGCCAAAAAAAGGTCGCTCAAAAAAGGTAATTCTTTTAATATCGACTTCACTTCAAGGATGATTTTGTTTGTGTGAATATGTATATATGTATATAGTTGCACGTTTATGAAACCATGTAAATAATATGAAATTGACATCTGTATATATTTATTCTTTAGAATAAAAAGTGTTCATTTTTTTAAAATTTCGTTATGAAACAGTACGTGTAAATCGGAAAGAAATTGAATCTGTATATATTAGCTTTCATTAACCTCTCGAACGTTGTTTGACATATCAACATAAATGAAGTGCTTTATATCTTGTTTCATAAAACAGTTTGCATGTCATTACGTTGCATGTAATCAATTTTCATTGAGGAAAAATATAGTATTAATGCACGTGTGCTATTCGTTACATATTTCGATACAATTATACTTAACGATCCTTGCGTTACCTTTTAAAGTTCTATTTCTTTTCGTTGTTTGTCAGAACTAGTCGAGGTCGCGCTGGTTAAGTGGTAGAGCGGTCACTTCTGCTGCTTGGAGTTCTCATTTCGATCCAAGTTTATGCCATGTGGGTTTGTGGTGGACAAACACCGTGTGTATAGGTTTTCTCGAGGTTCTCCCGTTTCCTCCCACATTCTTCATGCCACCAATTCTCCCATCATCATCCATACAGCCTGAACCAAAGTTGCCTAAAGGCCTTAAATAAAATTCAAATTCAGAACTAGTCACGAACAGTACCTTCTATGGTAATAGCCTATCTTAATTCTCGCAGTATTATTCTTATTCATCAATATAGTTTGAATATTTGACAACACAAAAGTAAAAAAAAAACACGGTTTAGATTTTCGTAATTGAAACGGGCACGTTTGGTGGTTATAGAACGAAAGAACTAGACTCGATCTTGGTCGACTGGTTACAGTCGCATACTTCGGATCAGCACTGCGGAGGTATACAGGTGAGTTTGCTACTGGCTATACTGACTACAGTTATCCAGAGTTTTCCTCAATTTTACCAGACGAATGTTGTTACAATACCTAGGTATGAAGGCAAATGAAGGCCTGCCGCTGGCTTTCCGTTTCCTTGCTCACGGGAGAGTTCTTGCTAGGGAAATTTATGTCTGAGACATGTAACGGGTTAAGGCTGCCTGTCTGGCCCATAAATGTATACTAAATCCAAGGGAAATAGACTGATTGATTAAGTGGTACCGTAATCACCATGTCTATGGAGCTAGTCTTAAGTTTGGATCCCAGAGTTGGCCATCGTCACCGGTCTCATCTGTTAGGGCATGAACAAATTAAAACTTACAGAACGTGACATTTGTGTAGAGTCCTTTAAAGTTATCTCAGAATCAAGCTGTCGACAATGAAATGTATTATAATGTGATGCAAAATTGTGGATACTTCGATACACGAAGTAGTATCAAAAGCTGTATAGTATAAAAGTATCCATCGATTTTGCCAATACTATTTCATGTAAAAGTAAAAGAATATAGTAAACTTTCGTTGCTGTATGTATATAACTATTACGCACAACAACGATCTGATTCGACCATTAAATGATATAACGGTGAGGTGTACTACTTACAAGTTCATCACCCTCGTCTGAAAATGATACAGCAAACTATAACGGATTAACAAGCGGAAATAGATTCTGATTTTTCCAGCCCAAAATTTTCCTTTATTTATATTCTAAGCATGGGTGGTGATGGTTAATGTAATGGTGTAACTGGTTTTCAATTAACGATTACAGTCTGGTACAGATCAACTTAACGCTAGATATAGCTTAATGTATGTATAAAATAAATACACGTTTCTTTGTACAATTATTATACGTGCTAATTTGGTTCACGTTTCCGTTAAATACTTTCTTTTTCATTAACCACAATATCGTAAGTAAAAGTAATATTGATTAAAATTAAATTCCTTTTGCAAATGGTGGTAACGACAAGAACTACATATGGACAGTAATATTTAATTACTTTTTTACTCTAAATTTGGATATGACATGGTGACAGTAAGTTGGTAGAACGGTGAGCTGTTCCGAAATATTAGATGGTAGGAAGAAGGTACATGCTGAAGTACCAGACGGTGATCAACGCAAACACCGTAGGACAGAACCATATACCTTTTCTCTATATGTTTATTATTCGAACGTAATTTGAAATTGAGCAGTCCAGAAGCCAAGGGAAACAAGTGACATTGACAAATAAAAAAGTTATTCTTTTTATATATAACCCGAAATATGTGACACAAAACTATCATATTTTGTACAAAGAAACCTTAGAACTTAATGAATTCATGTTCAAAATATGACAATTTCGTATTACATATATTTTGGATTATATATAAAAGATTACCTCAATTATTTTTATTCGTAAAAGTCACTTGTATCACTTGGATTTTGGAGTCGACAGTTAATGTACCGTAGTAGGAGAAGTTAAATGCGTAAATAAAGTCGTGAACGTTTATTTCCGTTAAGGTACATTTAAGTTTAATTTCTTGAATGTGCGTCCCTTGACAAATATACAACCGGCAAGGAGTGTGTAAGAAACTTGCTTGAGTATTGTAGATGCCATCCCGATATTTGATTGCTGGCTCTGAGGTGTAGCTTTGGTCAGGATGGCCCGTTTGAGCAAGACTCAGAAATCACTGGATGTTCATAGTCCGTATACGTTAGTAGCAATGTAACAGCAATTACAGGGCGGCTAGGTGAAAAGTGGTTCTTACACTGTCAAACTTGATTTTTTTTTTTGTAAAATGTCTAAACATACCAGTCATGTCTGTGAACTTTTATTCTTGTGTGAGGTGTGCTTTTAATAGCTATATTGAATAATTTAAATTCTTGGGACTGACTAACTTAACAGAATCAAGTTTATTGTATATATTTACAAAATATTTTACACCTAGTTGGTTAAAATATTATCCATTTTCGACTTGTACGAACACATAAAAAATAATAGATTCATTAATAACTTGATTATCTTTTTCTCTTCAGACAATCCTGAGCCAAGAAACGATGGTTTCAGAAGCCAGCCAGACACGCTTGGATTTCCAGGGCAAGTTAAGAAAGGTGTTGACAATCCCGAGTATCATATAATGAATCACAGCCGTGGTATTGTTCCACATAATCTGGGAATTGCTGCTGGAGATATTGTAACCTCAATGAATCCAACAAGTGGAATTCCACCAATCACCCAACAAAAATCATCTGAAGAAGAATCCGACCATGAATATTACAATGACTTTGATCGACTAGAGCGCGAGTTGCAGCCTCTGAAACCATTTCGACGAAATGAAACCACGGTGTAACGTTACAAAACATTTTTTTTTACGAACTCACGCAGAGCAGGTGTTCACGAATGAAATGTACCAGTGATCTATCATACGTGCTATTAAAACGCTGTGGCAAATTTTAACGAGTGTAGAATAATGTCTGCCAGTGAGAATGTTCATTATTTGTGATTAGTGAATTATTTGGCAGACAGTGACTGCTATTTGGTGCTTTTTAAAAGAATAACTTTTTGTTAAAAACGATTTAGTGAATATATATAAATATATATTTTTATCATGTTATCGGTAATATGATACATATTACCGGATAAGACTTCGCGGTTGAACTTAGCATTATATGCAAAAACCGTAAAAAGTAATATTACCGTAGCGGATATATACGAAGAGAGAAAAACAATTGTTTTCCCCTTGCAAGATTCTGTGCCATGTTTGGCTTGTAAATTCTTTTTTTTTTCTGTTTGTTTGTTTTGGTCATGTGTATATGTTGTATGTTTATGTACGTTAATACGTGTGCGAGAAAGTGTGCATATGTGTGTGTGTGTTTGTGTATATGTATGGGTATGTGCGTAGTTGTTTAAGTTCGAATTTATACGAGTATGAATGAGTGTGTAAAGTGATATCTATAAAAAATAGCAATCCACAACTATCAAATAATGTAAACAAAGAAAAAGCGGTAAAACATTTAATTTCGTGAAAGGGAAGACATGTAGGTCGCGATGGCACATCACTCTGTGACCGTATAGGAAAAAGCGAACCAGCTCTACAATTTTTCGTATCTGTTTGATAAAATAGCAAGATTATGAAGACATCTATCTAACTAAGAAGCTGTCAAAGTTTCAGAGTATTTAATATTTTTTGTATTGTGTACAGCAAAAGTGCTTGGTGTAAAACCCAGTTCTCATTTAAAACTCTGGACTACAAATTAGGAGTATAGAAGCCAAGGGATACAAGTGACATTGACAGATGGAAAAGTTTGAGGTAATCTTTTATATATAACCTGTAATATATGTGACACAAAAACTATCATGAAGAGGGGCCAATCTTCGAAGAAGTTTTTATGGAAAGTGGCGACGTGCCAGGAAAGAACAAGATCGACCCTAGCAAAAATCTAGATTAAGAGATATCTACTATTTCTATTGAAACACAAGATACGACAATTTTGTGTCACATATATTTCGGGTTATATATAAAAGTTTACCTCAAACCCCTTTTCATTTGTCAGTTCAAAATTGAAGAACTGTATTGTTATCATTTCCAACAGTTCTTCTTTACTCTGTTTGAATATATTGGGATAAGTAGAAAGAAAAAAGGTGATCTTTAGAAACAATAGATAATATTGGAAACTTTCTAAGTGATAAACGTCCGAGTTCGATGAAAGATTTTGAGCATTGTTGCAAGAAATAGGATTAAATAAAGTATTCAAATGAGCATTTACGCTTTTGTTGATCATTGGCCCTCTGAAATCTGTCTTGGTCAGCACATTACTTGTTAACATCATAAAGTTTTTAAATACGTAGTTATTATATCACACGAAACGTGTTTGACACTGAGGAAAGAACTCCACATTTTAAAATTTGCAAGTAGTCCCTCGCAATATAACTGGACAGTTGAAACAAGATCTAGTTTAGTGGATGTGCCATCTTGACACGTTTCCCTTTCAATGAAACAGTACATTATTAGAGCCAGTTTGCGTATATTTTATGCTTGCATTATTCTCTGTTTACATTGTTATCAAAATATGAAAAAGTAGTTATATATATATATTTTAAAAGTGGAACTCAAGCAGGGTAGTGTGCAAATACAATATACATCCCATGACTCTGAAGTTTTGATACAGTAATGTTAAATACGTACATGTGCCTATCCGATGTTACATTCCAGAGAAAGTGATGTTTTGGTACAACAGTGGGACCAACTGTGTGATATTTGTAACGTGTGAATGTCCAATTTCTGTGCTATATTCAGGGTGCTTTGTATTGGTGGAAACAAGAAAGCGACAATAGAACTAGAAAAACAATAATATATCGAAATTTTTTAAACTTTCTTATAGATCATTCAGGAGTCAAATAAGTAGCATCATCATTCTGATATATCTCCCATATATATATAATAGAATTATTGAAAAAGCACCTTGCATATACAAATATAAAAAAGTTCCATGTAGAGATCTCAATGGTAAAATACATTTACAGTGCGATATTACTTCCAGAGAGATAACAGGTCATTCACTAACTTTGTTGAAAGTACAAATACTCTCTTAAACAATTTGATTTTTTTTCTTCAGATTTTTAAATATATTTCGTTTCCTTTTTGTAGAAGCAAGACCCGTGCTTTTGTGTTTAAAAATGTTCAAAGAAACAAGGTTACACTGTGTTTTTTTTGTTGTACAGATGATTTTCTATATTCATACGTAAACAAGGTGATTTCGTTCTGAATTAACGTAAATCCTATTTGAAATGTAACTTGAAAATCTGTATATTTGTTTTGTAGTGGTTTCATTTCTATTAGAATTGTCGCGATTATGTTTATTACAATATTGTGTTCTCATACAGACCAGTAAAACTATAAATAACTAGACATATCAGCAATGTGAGATATTTGTTTCCATTGCGTTTTCGGATTTTAGCTCTTATTGTTTTGTTTTTTTCTCAAAACAGAAAAATGAAACCGGTGACTGGCTTAAAATTAGCAACAAATGTAGGATTATTTGGGACTAGAATTTTTGAAAATTCAATGTTTGAATTGATCTCTGAACTTTTCACGTAATTTTGGAAATTAAAGTAATTTTGAAGACATTAAAATTGGTATTCAACTTTATTTGATTGTATCCATGTGAGGTTCCTGTGTAATATGAACTGTATTCAGGGAATCTATTTCACACCATCGCATTTTAGAGTAATTTCGGACCATCTTGTGAATTTGAATTTTCTTCCTGTCGTCTATTCGGAGTTTTTACATAGCTTTTGGAACTAGTGCAAGGTTTTCCGATTTATAGTGCTAAAAACTACTCTTGTGTCTATTACTGATGTTAAAATAAACTGATATTGTTGTAAAAGTTTAATTTTAAATAGGTTTTACGTGGCCATGACATAAGAATGTATAAACAACTGGTAAGCTAATGTTTAAGAAACATGCATTAGACTGCCTTAACTACATTGGATCTGAAATACTAGACAATAATGTAAGATCACTAATTAAATGTTACGGAATTTAATTTGTTTTTTTCAAAATATTTATGGTGTACCCTAAGCCAAGAAAAATAATGGAAATTCGATGATTAACAAAACAACTTTATTGAAGATAGATACTACAGGACATTGAAAGGTGTTAATAATTTTCTCTGAATTGAAATAGACATGATCTTTTTGCAGTTTATTAAATCAGTAATGTGATCTGATGTCACTAACCAGCTTAGAGTTCCGTAATACAAAGGCTTGTGACTCATTATTTGTAGGTGGCATGCTTCTATTTTTATCCATGAAATGTGCAACATCTACGTGTTAATTTAGTGAAACGATTTTGATAATTGCATGTTCCAAGATTTTATGCACGTGGAAGAGAATTTTTTCAGTCCTTTTTTTTTCAATGATAAAGAAGTTATATTCAAATTTAATGTGTTATTATCTTTTCTTTTTACTGAAAATGAAATTGTTTTTCACTACGGCGTAAGTGAATCTATGAACTGTGATACTTTTAATGTCCCCTCTTTATTTTATCCAGCAACTAAGTAAAATGACTAACGTTTTCATTAATTTTCCGAAATTGAAACAAAACCGCAATTCGGTGTATATATATATATGTATGTATCTCTCATCCTTAGCTTTATATTCGTGTGGTCATAACTGTTTAGAACGTACCGTTATAGCCTATATTGACTAAGAGCCTATTGTTACTGACAGACAGGCACATCAGTTTCTAGCACTTTTTCGACGTTAGTTACACCAATTATATAAATTGCATTCAGTTCAGTGTCGAAAGTTTAGGGTAGATTGCAGATTGTAAAAGCATTTTGGTTTCATCCGATCTCCAATTTTCGAAGAAATAAGGCATAGATCGTAGCAAGGAAAGTGACTTTATGCTACTAATGTTTTTGTACCTCTGGATATTTTATAGAGGGGACTCTGGGGTTTTGCTGGTATTAAAATGTACTAGGCACTGGATCAAATTTTTAAAATGAATTTTTAGAATCTCTGTTGTGCAATTTTGTAACTGTATAAGGATACAAAGAGCACGAACATCTTTCCATAAATCATTTTTTAAAAACTCTTACGTAGTATGAAAGATGTTGATAGATCTAAAGTTTACATGTTAACTGAATTTGTCATCTCGCAAAGTTAGAAATAAATAAATTAATAAGACATGATTTGAAATTTTTTTGTATCAAATTATAATAACAAAGGACGAAATTTGATATATTGTGTGTGTGTAACATGTCCTAGCGTAGAGCGATTTCTTTTAGTGTACAGAAATGATTCAAAGTGCCATTATGTGGGTTGGGTTAAATCTCGTACGTTTTTATATTCATATACTATTAATTGATTCGACGAGAAGACGAATTCCTATAAATTTATCGTGAATTGAACAAATTCTAGTACATAAGATTTCCATTCCATTTTTAAGAAAATAAAGATAAACTCGTATTTTTAGAATACAAATGAACATTGTACATTATTTTTTTTAATGTAAGGACAATCTGTAGCTGCCATGTTAATTCTCCCAATATACCGTTTACACACCAAGTGTAGAGAGTGATTATGTAATTATAGTGTGAGATAAATTGATTTTTTGCGAAGTTTAAATGAATTGGTTGTGGAGAGTATTGTATTGTATAAACATTTTGTAATAAAAAAACAAGGAAAATAAATAAAAAACAAAAAATTATTTATTAACTTCTTTCTCCATAGAGTAAATAAACCTTCTTTTCTGGTTTCTATTTTCAATTAACTAATTACCGGCTGTTTTTTCTCGTTGAAGGTACTGCTCACATAAACTTTATTTTCTAACCTAAATAGTTGCCCTTAAAATGCAGTAGTCAAATATGCTTAAGCTTTTCGCTACCCTACCGCTAGCGTCATCAGACTCTGACAGAGGTTAATGGAATATGAAACATGTGTTTTCAATTGAAGGGTGTGAGGCAAAAACATGGTAACCCACAAATGTTTATTTTTTGAGTTATTCAGCACCCGATGGAAAGGAATCATACCGCGTCGTTTAATGTTGTCCGACTTCAAATTGTGCTCCAGAGATGGCAGCAATATTTACTTATGGTAAGCCTATTATAACATTTTGGGATTCATAAGATGGTAACCAACAATTAAGATGGCGGGAAACGAGGAGCAGTATACCAGCTTGCCACTAAAAAGGAAAAGAATTTGTAAATTAAACATTTCTTACAGCGAGTTCAGTGAAAAGATTTATTCTTGAGTGACTTAGGTAGCGAATATTATGGTATAAATAATAAAACATGGTAACCCACACAGCAGCATGAAAAATAGAAATTCGTTATTTTGATTTGGTACAATTATTTTAAGCCTTTATGTATAGCTTTACGTGAAAAAATCAGCTTTCAACCAATGAAAATGACTTGTGCACCAGTAAAACTCGAATTTCTTAAAAGTTTAACATTGTGGGTTACCATGTTCTTGGCTCACACCCTTCAATTGTAAATTGTATTGTTTACATGTGTAAGTACAAGGAAATATTTAATAATGTAGATTTTTTTTAATTGTGCTTATATATTTATATGTTACCAGCTGCGAAACTAGCGGACTGCAATTTTGTATTCAACTGGCATATTGACAACTGCATTTGCGAGGGCAATTATTTAGGTGAGTTTGGTTTGATATGTCCTAAGCATTTTGTTTTTATTTTCTTTGTTATTCATAGCAATATTTCATTATTACGTAACGACTTTATCCTGCTGATTTTATAAAACTCTTCCAGGTTCATATTTCAAAGACTTCCAATAATCGCTCATTGCACCTAACTGCTTGAGAAAGAAATTGTAATCATTTATTACATACAATGTAGAAGGGCAATATATTGTTTTGCTACAAATTAGCATAGTGGATAGTTTTTCAAATGTAGTATCGTGAAAAGTGTGTTCGTGTAGTTCTTAGAAAGGGGAAGCGGAATTTTACCCCCCTGAAATCTACCCCCCAGAAAAACTTGTGGAACAGTTGCTTCTAGAATTGTGTTCGTGGCCGAAAATTTACCCCTCCCCCAACTAATTATTACATAGCCTGTCACATTTTGATTCATAAGATTAAATTAGAATTGTAATGGTATTAATTAAAATCCCGACTCGGAATTTTACACCCCTAGTGCCCTTTAAAATATAATAGAAGGCGGAATTTTACCCCCCTTAGATTAAAATATAGTGGACGGTGGAATTTTACGCCCCTGAAATGTACCCCTTTATTTCAAAATAGTGGAAGGCGGATTTTTAGCCCCCTGAAATTTACCCCTTAGTTTAAAATAGTGGAAGGCGGAATTTCATCCTCCTGAAATTTATCCCCTTAGTTTAAAATATAGTGAAAGGCGGAATCTTACCTCCTCCCTGAAATTTATCCTTAGTGTCTTTGAAATTATAGTGGAATCCAGCATGAATTCCAGCACCACCAGCATACATCGAGATACCAGATACACCAGCATATTCAGCTGGTATTGGCTGGTGAGATAAATTCAGTAAACTATGCTTTACGCCAGCGAAGTTTGCAGGTTCCAGGATATCCAGCACAACCAACAAAAATAAAAACCAGCATAGTTGCTGGAATTTGCTGGTCCAGCAGGTCCATCCAGTTATACTGGCACCAATTTCCATCACCAACAACTTAATTTACTGGTCCAGCATTTTTTCGCTATGCTCAGCACAAATTAAACTGGGGATGCGCTTTATGTAAATTATATGTGCAATAAACCCAACATTGTTGATATGAATAAATTATAAATCTCACAGACTAGATTGTTATCTCGTACAGCCTAAACCATTTGAGCGATTTAAACAAATGATGTGTCCTTGGATTCGTCTTGATCAACACTGTGTTATAGGCTATATGACATCATAATAAATCCAACATGGCGGATATGAAGAAATTAGTAAATAAGTATGTCAAGTTTCATATCAAATGAAAAGATTTTTTTATGCAGATTGCTTTTCAGTTCTTCTTTTTGTAGTCGAGTTTTCGTTTGTAAACTTTAATTCATGTTTTCTCGCTTCATAACATGGACAATTTGATTCTTCCCAAATAAGGAATTCATATTTTGATACTACCCCAGAAGAAGCTCCCAGTTTTTCATTTAGGAATCCATCTTTTTATCGTTCTTTTTTTCAGAGAGAAAAAAGCCGATAGTAATATTATATCCTTCCGACTTGCTATTACAAGCAAAGGCGACGGAAGTTCTACAGATGCCGAATTTCATATCAAGGACAGAATACTATTCATAGAAAATAACGTTCGTTCATTGCTCTCCGCCAATGTAAGTTGACTATCCGCATTCGCTTAAACACACTTTCAATCACTTTTAGGATAATTAGAGTAATGTTTCATGTTCTTTAAACTGTATTAGATTGATGAACTGAATTTCGAGGAAAAAAATATATATTAAAAGTAATGTTCTTTCTAAAAGTGTAAAAAAATCAATATGATAAATAAGAGTAAAAACCAAGAAATGGGCTCCGTTGCGGGAAGAATCAAGCCGTCGAGATCTTCAGAGATACCGGTTTTTTTTGTTTTGTTTTTTGACATTTCGGCACATCAGTTGTTACCATTTTTAAATTTTGAAATATATGTTGGACAGCATGGTCCGATCTCAAAAGGGTATATATATAAATATTTAAACAAAAAGAAATATACATATATATATATATATATATATATATATATATAATTATTTGAACTGGAGGTAGTTTTCGTGTGAGGAGCAAGGTCGTCTCCAGGAATTTTCCCAAGGGGGCAATGTCAAGGGCACACACAAGTGTGTGTGTGTTACGGATATGGTAGAAATTTACGGATTAATCATGAAGAGGAGAATATTCTATTTATCTGTTTATTACGTGCTATTGCAGAACGTTTATTAGACTACAGTGTACCATTTCCTTAAACATTATCTTCTGATATTCTTTTCTTTAGTTCACAATGATTTGTTGTGTCCTCAAATCTTGGAACATTAATTAGCTCATTTCCCGACATCATAGAATGATGAAATTTTGCACAGCAACGTAAGTCGGGTGACAGTACAATATCCCATTGTTACTTTCGTATATTTCTTTATATTTATATATTTTAATATTTTTTATTTTGGACTTCTTCATCCTAAAATAAATGCTAGCCTGCAACGATACTGGGTTTGGGTGGTTGCACAACATTTCTTCTTTGCAGAAGAGGTTTATTAAGTAAACTTTCTGTCCTGCATGGGGTATCATATCATGGCCAAATGATGCATTGTTGTATTAGTTGGTTATTTGAAAACTGATCCACATAAGTCATTATCAGGCTTACTCAAGAGCAACAATCAATTTGTTTCTCAGGAGATTCAGAATTCCATCGGTTAGATGTATTGTGAACTTCCATGGCACAAAATGAATGGGATTTGCTCTTGTGACTTTACAGGTAACTAGTCTTAAAGATATACCAAGTCTTTAAACTTTGTTTAATGTATTTTTCATTAATGACATTGGTATTCCGTTAGATGACTTTAAACTAGAAAGACTCACAATTTCCTAGCCATCATTCAGCTATGGATGGAGCAATACCAAAAAATGAACAAGCCAAGAGAAAAGCACCCAGCTTCAGATTCGTTTTGTGCCGCGGTGGCTCAGCTGTAGAGCGCTCATTTCTGGTATGTGGGGTCTGGTTTCTGGTGCCATGTACTCTCATATCTCAGATATTGTTGATTTTTTTTATATGAGTAGATAACTTATGAAATAAGATAAAATTATTTTTTTTCTGATTTTTTCAGACGTAAACTAGAGCCATTATTTTTTATTAAATGGCGTGTTTCCATCCATTTTGTCTATTACACATAATACGGCGATAGAGAAAAAAGTTTTTGCTATTTATCAACCAATTAGGTTAAATTTGTTGTCAAAAGTCAAGAGATTCTCAATTACAGTAAGCTATCACGTGTGGTGCAGGATGTACAAGAAAATTATCGCTGTATGTTGAATGTGCATTTTTGTGATTTTTACCGCCGTAAGTTTGATGAGCTGTAGGTTGCAAAGCACAACTAACAACACATGGATGATACTTTTTGTAGATTGTCCTAATCATATATGTACTATATTATAAAAATAAAACAGGCGATTTTTGTGGTTATAAAATAAACAAGTAACCCATTTAAAGCAGGGTTGAAAAAAATCACGATTGTTTTTCAAAAAAATCATTTTTGTTGATATTTTTATTTAAATCATTTTTTTTTATTTAAATCACAATTTTTTATTTAAATAACTTACAGCACTGAAGAAGCTACTAAGTTAATTTTTTTCTTTTCAAATACCTTAAGCAATAAAAACTAAAGTAAAATTCACAAGTATGTGGTGCTCACTACGGAAGAAAGTTATGGGAAATAAATAGGCGATTACAACAACTAGTAATAATTTTGAAAAGGAAGGAAGATGTGACGTTACTTACTTATGGTATATTTTACAAAGGGAAGTTAACATGTAGGAAACTTCTACGTTACTTTCGTCGATACACGATTAATGAAGTGGGTTCCGGAAGGGTATACACTGTGATTAAGTTCGAAAAAGAAACAATTTGCAATGTTTCTATGTATCAGCTTTCCTTCTAAAATGGCGTCTGAGTTTTCCTTTCTTTCTAAGCAATTGCAGGTTTTATAATCGCAATTAGCTCTTTTCTCCAGTCTACATTGCATTTTCCTTAAATGTCTACTAAAACACTTTTTGGCATACAAAATGGCTGCCATTAATCCATTGATGGTGATAAGGATAAAAGAATATCGGTTTTGAACTATTCACTTATAAGGGATATAAATATTAGAAACAGAAAATTAAACGAAAAAAGCAACTATTTCTGGGTCACTTTAGATGTATTGACCCATTATTAACAAACTAATTGTTTACTTTATAACTACAAAAGACACCTGTTTTATTTTTATAATATAATAAGTACATGATTAGGCCAATCTACAAAAAGTATTATCCATGTGTTAGTTGTGCTTTGCAAGCTACAGCTCATCAAACTTACGGCAGTAAAAACAACAAATGCACTTTCAAGACCCTGCACCACACGTGATAGCTTACTTTGATCGTGAAGATCTTTAGCTCTAATTAGACACCAAAGTCAGCCTAATTGGTTGATAAATAAGAAAATTAGAAAGCTTTTTCTTAATCGCGGTATTATGTGTAATAGACAAAATCGATGGAAACACGCCATTTTTAACAATTTTTCCTGGCCCTAGTTTTCGTCAGAAAAATCGGAAATAATAGTTTTATCTTATGTCATAGGTATCTACTCATATAAAAAAAATTGAACGATATCTGAGATATGAGGGCACGGTCGAATATTAAAATCAGGCGCTTTGGCGTGGAATGAGCCTTTTAAGATACCACGAAAACAAACTTCAAATGTGTCTGTAAATCTGAAATATTTTATTGAAATAAAATTATTGTGTCCATGCTATCGTTATTATACTTGAATGTAAACATTGTTACTGCACTAAACATCAGTTCCGTGTAATAACAGTGAAAGTACAACAATGTAGTGGAGATATCATTATGTTCCTGAAAACTACTAAACGCATATGACTTACCACAATGTTTTACATAGAAAAAGAAAATAATGGGAAAGGTCAATCCTTATCATATGTGTTAAATATAGAACACAGCTTCTCAAACGTGCAGATAAACACTGAAGAAGTTATTCATTGACATCACTGACATTAGGACAACGTAAACATTAAAGCTTACAAGTAGAACCCGGAAGTTTGGCAAAATGCCTTTTCGTTTTCGTTGCGAATTATCAGCATATAAATAATAGGTAAACTTTATCCTCATCTGGGAGCGTTTAAAGGGCTTTCTCATTTTGCCTATTTTACCGTCTGTTGCCCATTTCTAAACATAAAGTCTTTTTCTGCCTTTTAATGCATTTTAGCCATTTTTTAAAATATTTTTAGCTTTAAACACAAACAAAAATATAGCAACGCTACCTTTGTCGGCTTAAGCTGTCTCCTAGCCGTGAATTCATGGGGAGTGACTAGTGGTGATTCTTTAAGTATTTATGCTAACCTCGTGTATCGCCTCCCATTTACTGTCACCCTTCACTGCTTAAGTATTTTCTGTGTCTCTGGTGGCATTAAGACCTGTCACTGGCTGATGACCTGGCAGTTTACGCATATCTACGTTGTCATAAACAATAATAAAACGTAAGACGAAAGGCGAAAAACTGGTGACAACGATGGATATTGTGTGAGGAACAATAAACAAAGAGTTGGAAGTGTCAGAATAAATGTAACTCTGTAGTGGGTGAATATGAAGATCTAAAATAAATTAGAAACATATGAAGTGTACTTAAATGTGAAAATTAAATTGTTGTTGATATGAATTCGTCAGTTATACTTTCTCTTATGTATTCTCTCCTCTTTCTTCTGTGGACATTGAGAGATCATTTACAAAAGTGAAAACAGTTCTCAGAAACAGAGGGCTTAAAATGTGTTGAAAACGTGAACAATCAACTCGGAGTGCTCTACAACCAACAAAGAACATCGTGTTGTAGTGTAGAATGTTATGCTAGTGTAGAAATGAAGGTAAGTCATATTTTTCAAAATTATAATATATTTTATAATTTTATATTTCAGCAATAATAAATGCCTTTTCGCCTGCCTATAACAAGTAAAATAAATGCCTAAACTCCAGGGCTTTACTTATGAGAGAAGAAGATACCATGAAATGTAATCCAGAAGGAACGGGACACCATCCAGTCCTTGTGCTTCTCAATTGTTCTTGTCTTTGGAATCTTGACAGAATTTCCAGCTTGTGGGGCTGTAAAGCCAAAGTTGGGAGGATGTAAGAAGAGTTTTCCAGTGTTTCTATTGATTTTTCACGAGTAAAATTTTAAAGTTTGTGCGAGTATAAGATTTTTCTTATTAATTCTTCCCATGTTTTCCTGGGCCTCCCTTTTGGTCTCTTTCCTTATAGTCTAGCCTGCCACACTTTCTTGGGTATTCTCTTCCCAGCCAGCGTCGGACGTCGAAAATTCGCCGACAACGTCGAAGATTCTACGTCGAATTTACGTTGAATTTTCGACTATGTTCGTCGATTTTTTAAAAAATGTCGCTCAAATCTACGTCTAATCGACGTCATCAACGTTGAAACGACGTCGTAATATGGTTGTTTCGACGTATTTTTAACGTTGTATCGACGTTAAACAAATGACTACGGGGAAATGACGTAATCTCTTCGTAACGAACTTGTCGAAATTTCGTAGAAAAATTGTTTGTTTTTCGACGTTGGAACCTGTCGAAAATTCATTTCTACGACGTTGAAAAATGGTCGAAAACACGTTTTTAACGTCGAGAACTTGTCGATAATGCGTGGAAATGACGTTATATCAACGTCGAAAGAACACGTGGATTTGACGTCGATAGGTGGTTACAATAGCGTCCAGAAAAGTTTGAAATTACGATTTGCGTATGTCGAAAACTCGTGGAAATAACGTTGTGTTTACGTCGAAATGACGTTTTTCTTACGTCAAAACCTGTGGAAATGACGTTGTGTTTACGTCGAAAACCTGTGGAAATGGCGTTTTTCTTACGTCGAAACCTGTGGAAATGACGTTTTTCTTACGCCGAAAATTTGTGGAAATGACGTTACGCTTACGTTGAAAATCTGTGGAAATGACGTTCGGCTTACGTCGAGAAATGGTTGGAATCACGTTGTACTTACGTTGAAAAAAGGCAGGAATGACAGTATGTGTACGTTGAAAAAGGGTGGAAATCACGTTATATTTTCGTCGAATAAAAAATGGAGACCATTCTTGAAATCTGGTTAGATTTACCTTCAAACAATGTTCCAGAAACATTTTTCCCCTGAACCCCCAATGGAGAAACAGCACTAATGTTTTCTGGGGAAGCAAATAAAGTAACAGTTATTCAAGACATACCTGAGGAATGATTATTATTATATCGGTAAGCTATCCATTCAACACCTGAAATGCATCTTGAATAACTGTTACTTCATTTGCTTCCCCAGAAAACATTAGTGCTGTTTCTCCATTAGGGGTTCAAGGGAAAAATGTTTCTGGAACATTGTTTGAAGGTAAATCTAACCAGATTTCAAGAGTGGTCTCCATTTTTTCGACGAAAATATAACGTGATTTCCACCCTTTTTCAACGTACACGTACTGTCATTCCTGCCTTTTTTCAACGTAAGTACAACGTGATTCCATCCATTTTTCGACGTAAGCCGAACGTCATTTCCACAAATTTTCGACGTAAGCGTAACATCATTTCCATAGATTTTCGGCGTAAGAAAAACGTCATTTCCACAGGTTTTCGACGTAAACACAACGTCAGTTCCACATAAGTACACAAAATTAAGTTTTGCTCACTATTGTTTGCTAACAACAAATCGTCTTAAATTCACAAACACATACGTACGGTTATGCTATTAGGCAGATATTTTAAAAAAACACACAAAACAGCTGATTTTGGTAGTTTTAGCTATGTATTTGGTTCAAAAACCGTATTCCGGTTATTTTTTTAAACCATGAACCATGTCAGAAAGATACAATCTTTTACAACTGTAGCAAGTAAATATATTTATTAACATATTGAAAGAGCGATATTTTGACAAAAAAACAAGGAAACTTTGCACTGTTTTGCACTCTCGGAAGCCACTATCAAGTTTTACTTCAATTTTTCCATCGGTATACAATAATTGTTCTTCATGTTCACGAGTCTGATACCACTTGATTCTTTGCGTTGGTCCTTTCGATGAGTTGGCGCCGATACTCTTTGGGAGGAGTATTTTAGCCAGTCCTTGATGGTGTGCTCGATGATCAGTTCAGGTGAGGCAGGGTACGAACTTCTAACAGCATCTGAAGAAGAAAAAGTAATTAATATTAATTACTCTTCGAAATCTTTATATAATTATTGATGTTAGAACATTCTTATGGCGAGCAGAACTAACCTAAATAATAACATAGTAACACATAACCTAAAAGTTACTGGTTTTTGAAAATAAGGTCTTGAGGAAGATATACGGACCCAAACGGGACGAGATAACTGGAGAATGGAGGCGATTGCATAACGAAGAACTCCACGGATTCACCCGATGTTGTAAGAATAATGAAATCGCGACGACTAAGATGGGCAGGCCATGTAGCTCGGATGGGAGAGAAATGAAGACTATATTCCATCTTGGTTGGAAAGCCGGATGGAAAGAGACCGATGGGAAGACCGAGACGACGTTGGGAGGACAATGTTAAGAGATCTTCGAGAGGTAGGTGTTCGTGATGAAAACTGGCTTGATCTTGCTCAGGATAGAATTCTATGGGGAACGTTTGTTATTGCGGCGATGAACTTGCGAGTTCCCTAAGCCATAGAGGAAGAGTAAGTAAGTACGTATAACGAGATAAAGAAAGACAGAACACCTGTTACGGAAACCACACGACAATTATTCATTCGTAAAAAACTCACTCCACTTCATTCACAGCCATGC
>JAGDQP010028591.1:2013-24028 GCA_022664845.1 Lepisma saccharinum | reverse complement strand
TTTAATTAGCTTGGTTGCGTTAAAAACTATGCCAATTTTAATGTTCAACACTTAGCAACTAAGTAATGATAGTGGCATTTACTCCACTATTAACTTCTAAAGTTGCAAAAATATTCCCTTGTCGAGGGAGCAATGGAAGTACATGACCTTTGTTGCGTAAAGTTAATTTTTTTTGTAACATTCCCGTTGTTACTTCGCGAAAAGTTAAAAAAAATCTTCAATAAATAATACAAAAATACATATTTTTTCATCTCGTAAGTTTCTATTTTAACAAAATTTTTAAACAGTGCCTGTTGTATGTCCAGTTCTATTAAACTAAATATACTTTTTTATTGGCATTGTTATGGTTAGCGGCAAACCAAAGGGACTGGGACTGGTAAACAAAGGGCCCACCCGGGAAATCAAAGGGAAGGGTCAAGAAAGGGAAGCCACGAACTCACAATCTTGAAGAAGAAAGCTAACCCTGAGAGATTTGAAGATTCCATACACAGAGAGGTCTTTTTATAAGAAGTGTTTCGTAACTATATCTATTTATACTGCTTCGTAACAAAGTTCCAAAATTTTGACTCTGGGGAATATTTTAAAACCCAATTACTATTAATCTAGCCCTCTCTTTTTACATTTTCATTTTTGGCTGTTTATTAGCATCTAATAACGCCTAAACCAGTCTTGGGGATAATGTTCCTCGGCGACCACCCTTTCCGCGACGGTGAAGGTAAAAGTCAGCGCTTTAGCCTGGGTACCATACTGCATTCGGCTGGTGAAGCTGTGGAAAACCTCAGTGAGCGTGTACGGCTAGAGGAGTCGAACTTGCTTGCCGTCTCCCCTGTGCCACTGTTCCTAATCATCCCACTGCAAATAAGTCTGCAGGAAGAAAATGGAGAGGTACTCTATTGAAAATTACACTGAAAAAAAAAATGGTAACTACAGTGCCCCGTGCCCGGGATTCGAACCCGCATCTTCCAGTTTCCGCTCGTATTGTTCCTAACAAGCCTCGCCGTGTGGTCTTCATTAACTAAATGAAAATGAAGCAGGAATAATTCCATCACTTCCACCTGCTTGCCTACTCTCGCTTGTTTCAATGTGCTACATTTTGTTGAACGGAAAAATTCCGTCTAAATTAGTGGATTCAAATCACCCATCTGAATACAACTAAACTCACCTGTTCCATTTAGAAGGTGGATTATATTTTTAGAGCTGTCAAACACTTAAAATATGAGGTCGTGTTAACAGTTGTTAAATTAAAATCACCACACAAAAATTAAAAAAAAAAGAAGATGTAATTTGATATACCAAATAGTAATGCAGGTAAACTATATACAAGAGAAGAGTGGCTGTTGTTGATTCAACACTCTGTTTGACATATATTAATGATTCCTTATCAAGAGATAGTGTGTATGCCTACAGGTACTATAAAATGCACTCAGGTAGCGGAAAACGTTACACTGCTGACTACAACTTCGATTGATCGATAGAATTGTTATTAGCATCTTAAACGAGCTGGTGAGCTTCTAAGGACGAGACCTACAGTTTTTGTTAAAGCGAGCTCCAAACCACTCCGTTCAATGGACCGCGATGGGAATTGGATCCGTGATCACGCGCACAGACCACAACGTCAAAACCGAGTGCCTCTAAGAACTGTGCACTACATTTGTAAACGTTACTTGAAGGGAATTATGTGGGAAACTTTAGTTTGTATCTGACAGTGCAGCGGCTGCGGTAAATTAACGATGGATGTACCATAATGCTCATAGCACTTCACAAATTGAATTCATAGGCGTCTATAGAACACTATACATTGTGTACGAGGACTTACATTCGATATAGAAAGTAAATAATAATAATCGCTTAGATGGCTGTGGAAATTGGCTAATTGTCCATCATGACTTCATTCATGATAATAAACTGCGTTTCTCTCTGTCGCAGTCAACGATTAATAGTAGTGTTTACACCTCTTACCACCCTGTAACTGCAACTAATGTCAAATTTCTGAAAGAAGAGGAAATATGTCCGGGCCCTGTACGGTACGTCTTAAGTAATCTTGGATCAAGAAATTAACTCCAGTGTCAATGCACATCGCCTGGAAAGGTGTATTAAGTATGCCTTTCATACATGCACACCATCCGCATAAAGAACATATGTTTTGACTTGTTTGCTTATACGAAAGTCATGCGTGAGTATATCTGGACCAGGAAAACAATGACTTTCTGCATAAGGACTTCTGTCTGAACTTCGGGCTATTTTCTGGGCTATTTTGAAGGAAGAAGTGTACGGTACGAACTATAGAGAACACCCAATTGGTCAGAAGCAAGAGCCTACTTAGTAGAGGTTGGACTCTAAGCCCCACCCCACCGAAATTAATTTTGGTAAAAGTATTATTTAAGGCAAAATTATATCAATTTTAAGTTATTCTCACATCCAGATTGAGCTTTGACACCCCCCATCGAAAGCGCCGGACCACCCCTCGAAACCTACCTCTGGATACCTTCCTGGTCAGAAGGACTAGGTACCGCTTGAACCACCTCAATCCCTCTCATACAGAACTTCCTTATGACACCAAATGTCATATTGATAATGTGCGTTGTTCAAAGGCGTTACCACTCATTCCGTTTTGTCTGTGGCAACGTTTTTACACAGTGGTAATTTCAGTCCATTTACATTTTTTATTTCTGGTAGAAATAAAAAACATGACATGTGCGAATTTTTAATGAACACCCGTTATCCACACAAGCTTAAGTCAGTGGATGTGGGTCAATATCGCCCATTCATTCATTTAGGTAATTGGTTACTTATAAAGAGATAATTTCATCTAAGTACTGATTCATTCATTTGAAAGGGCCTTTCATCGAACAACCATATTTCTATTGTGTAGGTTGTTCTTAATAAGTTTCAGTTTTCTGTTGTTAAACCCTCGTCTGTATGTTGCTTTGTCATCATTCTGTGTTGCTCTTTCGCCTTCTCTGTCCTTCGCAGGCCTCTGCCATCTAAACATCAGTCGCTTGGTCTGATACACGCCCTCAGCGAATCAATGGGTGTGGTCTACAAATAGATACATTACACGTTCTCCCTTCAATGTCACGTCTCCTCTGCACCAGAACAAATTATGCTTTTAGATGCAGGAAGGCTATAATTCTGCAAACAGCCGCGCGTAATTCATTCTGTCATTTCTTATTTTACCACCTCATCATTATAGAAATATGAAATGTAATTTAAAACTCAACGTAACAAGGAGGGGCAGGGAACTGCATCGTGAGAAGTATTGGCACACAAACCCTGCGCCTGCATCCATGCACTGTGCCTAGTATTTAAATCCATCTCCAGTTCAATGGACTGTCCAAGTTCTACCCGTGTACTCCCTGTTCAAACAAATGGCGCAGCCATTACCCTTTGTAGCATTTCATATAAAATTGTGTGAGAATACATGCCAAATACATATTTTTATGAGAATATGTAATTTTATATATTTTGTGAGAATATATACAAAGTGCCTATTTTCAGTGAGAATATATATAAAAATGCTTATTTTTTGTGATAATATGTACACAAAATGCCTATTTTTTGTGAGAATATATATACAAAATGCATTTTTGTGAGAATATACACAAAATTTGTATATTTTGTGAGAATATATACAAAATGCATATATTTTGTGAGAATTTTTACAAAATGCAACCTATGAACTCCCAGCATCTGGCAGTCGTCATCACAACGAAGGTCGGTGGCGTCACTCCTTACTATTTTATAAGGAGACAATTTACTCTAGGGTAGCCGCGCCTCCAAAAAACAAATGGTAGCGAAGCAGAGTAGGGCTCTACAAAAGCCATATATTTGTATATGTTACAGTTAGCTTCACTGTGCCAGTTAGTGTGCGCGCCACCATTTAAATGTATGGATTTAGTATGACACCGCTTTGATCACTTTAACTGGCTTTTTTTTTGTGTGTGAGACTACCCTTAAAATTTTCGTGTGACAGCATGTTTTCCCCATGAACCCTCCATTTATGGTAATGTAGATCACATCTGGGCCTTCTTTGCATTCCTAATTCACTTAAACCTTACAAATTAACTACTATTTACTTTAATAACAAACGGATTTGAATTTAGTGTGTCACGTTTTTATTTCATTTCAAAATTTAGTGGTTTGACGATTCAATCTCGCTGTTATAAAGCCGCCTCTGAACGCAGTTTGAATTATGTATTATTTTGGATGTTTTAGTAGGCTTAACAATCATGTGTAAGAAATATTTTTACGCATGTTGTTCCTATTTACACAGGGTGATACAAAATTCTTGTAAACATGGCAATGTCATGAAAAGCATTTTGTTTAAATCTCATTACAATATTCCAAAAGATACTCAAATTGGTGTTTGTTTTTGGTCAGTGTCAAATTAAAGATATATCTTTTTTTTTTTAACTTCGTTTATTTCACAAGATGTTGCAAACTATATTAAATCATCACACAAACAGAGAATCTACCAGGATTTTCGCTTTGGGGGGTACAAGTATGAGTTGCAAAGTTTTATCTTCTTTGAACCGTAAAACCTTAGGTTGTGGGGAGGGTGCTCGAGAATTTTGGGGTGTGGCACCCTCCATTAAGGAGGCTGACAGAATCTCTCTGTGCTCTCTGGTATTACCTTCAACCTACAGTTCTTTTCCTATCGATAGTTTACCTGAACGCCTCAGAATGAGCCAGAGTGTAGTGCAGACTTTTTTTTTCCACCTATATATGCACATTAATCTTATCAACTTTGATATTTCAACGAAGAATTTGCTTTTAGAGTTCTTGGGAGGCTCTATATTATGCTTACTCTTTCCTGTAACAATGAATTACCCTAGTTAACCAACAGCTTATGTGGATAGCTATATATATTATGACGTAAGTTTGTTTTGTAAGCTATGTCGATGCAAAATTCAGCAAGAAAATTATTTATTGCCTTTCATACAGAAAATACAAAGCTTACCGTTCTTTATGTTTATCATAGAAGTCTAATAGTCTTGGATATAACTCACAAAGAATTAAAATGACAAATTGCGGTCGTATATAATTTCTCAGTACTTAAGGTAAGTCACATATCAAAGAACCAGTGTAAGAATTTATTATCCGCGAAGGATGGATAACATTTCTTTTTTCTAATTGATGGTACGTTCCAACGTTGTTTGTACTGTACAATCGGGACATAATGCGGAATACCAACTCACTTAAGAAATAATTGAGACTATTTACAACGATAGCTTACAGATTGGAACTTTTTTCAAATTATGGGTTACGATTTGCTCTGATGATTTACAAGTATCATTTTCTTCCAAAACGATATTTGTATTATTTATTTTTCTCATAAACTGCTAAAATTATTAGTCTCTGCGTTTATAAAATTCTTGCGTTATTTTTTTATTTTTTTAAATTCTGAATTAGTTACTTGTACGATGTAGTTTCTGTCGAAGCTCTCTCTATTCATGCTCGTATGCGCTTTCTTTTTAGACTTCAGCAGCAATACATTACTGTTGTACGCAGGCACGTACTCAGAATTTGGTTTTGGGAGGGGTCCAAGGGCTTCCGGGGGGTCCAAGGTGTGACGGGGCACGAAATGTATATTAAATATGTATAATTACGCCTGATGTTTCACTATTTTTCCATAAAACTCTCAGTTTTGTGGGGGATCCGGGCCCCTGAACCCACTCCTAAATATGTCCCTGGTTGTACGGCTTATACAGCCGCTCTGTCCGTCTGTAAATAACTTTCAATTCCGGAACTACTAGGATTAGGAAGGTGGTTGAGGTATCGTTGGAAAGGTCTCAGCGAGACTAGTTCAAACCCGTATAGATCATTACACGTTGCAGGGGCGGTGTCAGATATAAGGGAACAATTTATAACTTTGGAAATGCTAGGGCTAGGAAGGTGTCGTTGGGAATGTCTCGCCTTAGTTTTTCCAACGGAACAGGGATTATTTATCCAAATAGAATGCTGAAGCATGGCGGTAGCACATGTGCATTGTCTCCTGACTGTGCTCCGCCTCACTTTTTCATTTCAACATATTTATCTTCCTTACAACTGTCAAGGAGTTGAATCTTCCTCTTCTTTGCTTCATGTTCTCTAATATTCTCTCAGTATTATTCAATACAGGGATTCTGCTGGATCCCCCAATCGGGAGCACCTCCCAAATTCTCGAACACCCCTAACTTTAAAATGTTTAAGGTTAAAGATTGATAGAATCCTTGCAAAACTCTATTTAAACCGTGTTAACTCCCCACCACCACCACGTTTTAGCTTTGCTCACTCCCAACCTGTAAATCCTGGCAAAATCCGTGATTCAATAGACACTCACTACGTACCGTTTCTTTCGTGATTAGCTTCGTAGCTCCAGAACCCATAGTGAGCCTTGGAGTGCTGCGCGGGGAGGACTTTCGTTCAAACAGTACATCACGATTCCTCATCGCTATATTTTCTGACTGTAGAGACTGGCGTCCCCTGCTTCTCTTTAAATAGTTTCCTGGTCGGCATTATGATGTGGGGTTATCACTAAAATCAAGCGGGTTTCAAACCTGGGTCCACTTGCACTGAAAGTGGGAGCATTAATCGCTCGAAGAAGGAGTTCACATATCTTTTCTACCCAGTTATTTTATTATACTTTTTCAGATTCCCATTTTAAAGTCTTCTAATGCTGTTTCATTACTCGTTTATAGTGTGCTATACAAGTACGTAGCATAGGAAATATGTAGTCGTTGTACTTAATTCTTTTCCCATCGGTCCACAACAATGGTTTTCTTTTTCGCGAAAAATCTCTTCCGCCATTGCTATAAATAATAAAAAAATCCACGGACAAATTAACACAAATTAAACAGAACTACACGCGGAGTTTATTAGAATTAAAAAGAGAGGAACAAAAACTCGTTCAGTCCAAAAATGTGTATCTGCAGAAAACGGAAAAGAATATGGTAGAAATACACTTAGTATATGGAGGAAGACGTGATATGCAAAGCGACCTTAACCTAACCCAAGCTAACCAAACTATAGAAAAACATGTATAGTCAGGATCAAATCATCATAGTCATCAACCAGATGCTTTGATAGTACCCAGAGATTAAGCTGCGTTATGTTAGGTTATATTAATTCACACTTTCTAACCCCTTATTCTGACCAAACAATCTAAGTAAGCACTCGACAGAACAAATCAGTACGTATCAAATAACTTCTGCCATTACCACGATATGAGAACCTTCCATTAAATCTCTGTTTTTACATCGAATCGTGCTCAGTTGTTGCAGTTTCACTTTCAAAATTGGCTTAAACTATTTCCGGACATCTTGTTTCAATATAACAGAATCTAATCTACGTAATTGAACAAATCGTTCCATTGTTTATTGTCATATCGTCTGATTCACATTTCACGTTTTGACCCATCATTATATCACTGACACTCACTTTCTGGGGAAAGGGACTGAACGGGTTTTGGTGCCTTTAATTGTAAATTTCACATAGATACACAGTTCATTATTGCTTAACTACAACACAGCCAGAAAAATTTCCTTTGCTACTTATTATATTTTGAAGAAATATGATGTATCTGAATGGAAGATTAGTACAAGGGTGATTCAAATGAAAACCAATGTTTTATCGCACCTGTATTGAACAAAGAACAATTGAGGACATTGCCGGAAGAAGGGCACATAGCGCAAAAACGCATTTTTGGTAAACAGCTGGTAAAGATTTAGGTTGAATATTACCAAGAAGTTTGCGAAATAATATTTATGTCGTTGACACCAGTATAAAGCGCATAGAATCAGATTTGAAAACTGTTAACTAGTCTCATAGAATTCAAAGTTTGCGTGAAAATATAGTGTATGCATGTTATGTGCCCTTTTTCCGGTAATTAAAGATTTTATGGTGCCACAGCCTAAACGGGTGGAGCTAGAAAAGCGAAATTTGGTATGAAGGTACATCATCACCATTAAGTTACGAAAATATTAGAAAATGTCTCCAAAGATGCCATCTTGAATCCAAAATAGCGAGCTCCAAAAATTAATATTCAACACCGTTTCAGCTAGATACGAAATTTGGCATAAAAGTGTATTCTCAAGAGTAGTGTACGAAAATATTTCAGCATTTTGAACAAGTCGCTATCTTGGATTCAAAATGGCCGCCCAAAAACACTTTAAACACCGTTCTAGCTATGGCACTAATTTCTACCATTCACTTTGAATCGAAAAGAATATATATTTTTTCCGGTTACGGGCTAATTCACTTATTTTTATGTGTGATCTGACTAGACCAATCTTTCTCTCGCACTGTGTAAATGATTGACCTCTGACAGAAAGCATGTGAAGAAGTTCTACATCAAACACATTGCTGAACCATGAACAAAACTTGATCATAGTCGAGTTGAGGTTTTGTCCGCCAGCAGGGTCCAAAAGCAAGACGACAGTTTTCACTTGCGGAAACTTTTCTACATATTTCTTTCTACCAAGCTAACGAATAGAGATATTGACTTGAAACTTGCAGGACATGTAGAAAAGAACATGGCGGATCGTTTAAAGCGATTGTCGGAAAAAGGGAACATAGGCCTATGGGCCCGTCTTTCGGCAATGTCCTCAATTACTTTACCTTTCTCCTGCCTGTGCAATACAAATGTTCCATCTGTTGAAAAGTGCATGCATTTCTCTAGAAAAAGGGCGTTTGGCGTTGTGTGTAGCCATTCACACAGCGCCTTCTGTACCTTTTCGTCGCACTTGTCCCGTTACGAAACTTTCCGTTCGATTTGTATAATTGCTACAGGGACAAACATGCACCATCGGACTGCTCTTCTATTCTACAATGAATTTCTTCGATGGGTTTGATCCCTTCACGACACAAAAAACAAAAAACGAACCACTGGTCTCTTGGGCGCATGTTTACATTAGAGTCGCCATTTTGACACTACTGCTGCGCGCTTCTGTAGGGTGTCAACTTTGTGCTGCCATCTCTTGGTTACGTGCCATACAATGCCTCTTTCTGATACCGTCTTACAGGACAATGGAATTTTTAATCGCACTTTTAAGGGTTTTCTTTGAATCTCCCTCGTATCGGTATATGTGGTAATTCAGCGGTAATGTAATTTTTCAACTGGTTTGTATGAAAGAAATAGTCATCTACATAACGTTGCTGATGGGTGTTCTACCCGCAGGCAGGCGTAGGATCCGGAGGACCTTAGCCAAAGTGAACCAATGGTAGTTTCCATTGTCTTTCATCGGGTAACAATAACGTCGTAAGAACGGGATCTACAGTTTAGAGTGAGCACCAAACCACTTGTGTCCCCACCGAACATCGAACCTAGGGATCCCTTAGTTGCAAGACACTAATCACCTATCTGGGACACTTAACATTAATAAACAGACGTGTTTATATTGCTAGCATGTAGCCTCTGTTTCCTACGACACAAATGTAATTTATTTTTCTTCTTGTTCCAGGAACGGTGTACAGTAAAATATATACATTGGTAAAGTTGAAAAGGTGTAATGGTTGCCACATTTTATTTAAATATCTTTTTATTGTTTTGCTTTTGCCTGCTATACAATATTACATGTATAATAATGAATTAAGAGTGTACAGGGTGTTAATGAATAACACCGACAAACTTTGGAAGGTGATTATTCATGCCAAAACAAGACACGACAGGCAGTTCCTTTGAAGAAGTTTTGAAATACGCGTAGTTTCGGCGTTACAGGCCCTCAAAGTTAGTGACGTCATAAATGATCTCATATCTCTACAGATAATGACGTAAGTGAAGTCGTCTTAGCAAATCAAAATCGAAGTAGTACCCAATACTGTAATTTGAGCAACGTTTACGATTGAAGGAGTGCCGTACAGATGTGTTTCTCAACGTAAGGATTTCCTTGTCAAGTATAAATATGATTTAATAGGGCAAGGATAAAAATCCCCTGTAAAGCCGCATTTAACATTCATAAACATAGCTCAAGTGAATGCATTCCGTACTACTTCGATGGCGTATTGCTAACACGACACTGCTTACGTCATTCTTTATCGAGATATGACGTCATTTATGACGATGTTGCCGTCACTTCAATCGCCTGTAGCTCCGAAACTTTGCGTGTTTCGAAATCGCTTCAAACGAACTTTTTTTTTTCTGTTTTGGTATGAATAATCACCTTCCCGAAGTTTGTCGGTGTTACTAATTAGCACCCTGTATGCAGAATTCTATGTGACACATTAGAAAAACAAATGTTTCTCAGTATAGATCATAGAATTCTCTTTTAAAATAAGTTTACATATAAAATAAACAAATTGGGGGAATTTGTTTCATAATTTTTGTGGTAGTTTTTCCTTTAATGCTTCAGCTGTCACGTTTCCAGTTATTTATGCTTATGTAATTATATTATTTATATGTAATATGTGTTTAGACTGCTTTCTATTTATTTAGTAATATAAGGCCTTGCTACAAGATGGGACCATCTAACATTTCCATTAAAGATTCAGAAAACAAATTAAAAATAGTGAAAAATGACCAGTGTTGCAAATTGTGGTTAACGAGGATAAAAAATTTGAATCTTACACCTCAATATTTTTGTGCAGAGTTTTCAATACTGTAATCTGTGCTCCATATATAATGTTTATCAACACTGATTGATATAGTATTCAATTCAAGCGCCATAGTTCCATTAAGAGAAAACGAAACTTTATGTTATGCTGGCAACACTGTCAACTAAATGAGATCACATTGTTACTCATAATATCCATTCTTTTGACAAATTAATTTCTAGCCATGTTCTTTAATTTCCACACATTGCTTATGATTTATTAAGAAATATTTATCTTATTTGCCATTGTAAAAAGTCTACTTGGGTCTGGAAAATAGTTGGACCCCCTATATCTCGAAAACGGAGCGATTTTTGATAAAATCTCAGGCATTCGTCTGTTAAATGGGTCCCACATGTTATTATGTACCACGTATATATTAGAGTAAAGGTTGGTAAATTCGTGAAATTTGCTAATTTCGAGATATTTGGTAATTGCGTGATATGTGGTAATTTCGATATATTTGGTATTTTCGTGATATGTGGTAATTTCGAGATATATGGTAATTTCGTTATATTTTGTAATTTTGTGATATACTGGATATTGCAGTACCACGACAATACCAAAATTGTTAGATCACATTTTTACCGCCAGATGGCTCCAGAAGTGTGCAGTTTTTGTGATAGCTGTAAATAGATATCTCTTGCTAATGCTGTGACTGTTTATCACAACTTTTGTACTGTCACGATATTATGAATCTTCACCTTATAGATGTTACGTTGGTAAGATAGTTTATGTACATTAATACTTTATTTTTTTAAAAGAATTTGTTTTCTGAACTTTAATGGAAATTGGAAATGCTTCATTCTTGCAACAAGAATTTCAATTTTCTTTGTTTGTTAAGTGTTTTACGTTAATCTTTTATTAAAACTAGAAAAAAAAATTTTTTTTCTTGCTATAAACACTAATGATAACTCAGGAACTATAAAATGAATTCTGAAAAGATTTTGTTTTTTCATTTTAATAAATTATTATATTTCCATTTCAGGCTTTGGTCACGAGCATTTCTGGACTTCTGGCACCGATCAAGGTGAAGAGGGTAGCTTCTTTTGGATGTCAACCGGTCGCCCAATCACATTCACCAACTGGAATGCTGGAGAGCCTAACAACTTTCGTTATGAGAATGGGGAAGAGGAACATTGTTTAGAACTCTGGAATAGAGATGGCAAAGGTCTTAAGTGGAACGACACTCCATGTTCGTTTGAAACATATTTCATATGTGAAGTACCTTAAAAAAAAAAAAAGAATGAAGAAAATTAACATGCTCATTTCTTTAAACGTTTTGTTGGAAAAAAGACAAATCAACCAGGACATTGCATTAGTAGTTGTCAGTGTGCGCGTGTTCATATCATGAAATGATTTTTTTAAAGATAGTAATGAAAAAGGCAGGGCTTCATGTGATGTGTGAATGAAGAGTTATTTTTTAGATATGAGTTGAAAGAAATACAAGGTGTCTTGAACATTATTGCATTGGCAATACGTTACAGAATGTTCTTAGAAAGTTGTAATCCAAGAAGTGTTAGTATTTGCATGAAGGTTTTCGTCATACCAAAGGACGAAACGTATATTTTTATAGTACTTTTTTTTTTCTATAAATGTAATGCAGTGGTTGCAAATCTATATGTTCAAGCTGTTGATATGAAATATGAATATGTAGTCTTGAAACTTTTTGTGTGAATTGAATTTCGAAAAATCTAATGACAGTACTGAAACTTTTAGAATGATATTTAAAGTTCATAAATCTAAAGTTCTTATGATTTTAAGTTTCATTTTGTATTTTCTCTCATATTTTTTACAGCGTTCTATTGCTCATTTCTTATATTTAAGGTTAGCGTAAACCTGCGATCTCTAACGATAGATGGCAGCAGTACCCCCGTATGTATCTCTCTCTTTTTTTTTATCATTGTACGAAATGTCAATGCTACTCCTACAAATTCAAGCCTAGGGAGTTCTAACTTTCAGGGAAGAAAGTTCATAACTAATTCAAGAGTTCGATCAATGTTGATTTTTTTATTTTCGATTTTCTTCATTGTTGAAATCGGTTGATTGTTGTTGTGAATATCAAAACCTATAACAATGAAGCTCTTTCAACAATGAACAAAAACAAAATTAAAAATCGGTATCGGTCGAACTCTTGAATTGGTTATGAACTTTCTTCCCTGAAAGTTTGAACTCTCGAGGCTTGAATTTGTAGGAAAAGCATTGAAATTTCGTCCAACGATAAAAATACATTAGACATATACGGAAGTAGTGCTGTCATCTTTTGTTAGAGATCGTTGCTTTACATGAACCTTAAACCCAGAGCTATGATTTGTGTATTGCCTAAATATTTTGTAGGCAAAAGCATAGTAAACCCCAAAAACTGGCAGGATATAAACCCTTAAGAGGTTTTCTCTCGTAGTTAAAAATACCTTCCTGTATTACCAAGATTAAACTTTCTGTATGGACAAAGTATTTTTGTGAGTGTCAGAGCCGCTGTGAGGTATTTGAGCGACCGCTACATATGTAAAAAAAATGTCACCCCTCTCCCCCACTTTCTATTAGAATTTTATTTACTTTAATTTTAATATACTGTATAGGAATTTCAAAAAATATCCCTAATTATGAGCTTCCACTTATCTTTTTTATAAATTTTGCGAAAGATATAAAAACGCCTGTGATTTGCAACGAACGTTTTTTTCAACCTGGAATTTTTATTTCGGAGTTTAGTGCATTTGGAACTTTTATATATATATTTTTCGACACTCCCGATTTGGCCCCCTCCAGCTTTGGCGCCCGAGGCAAGTGCATCACTCGCCTCACCCTTCACTATGACACTGGTGTGTATGTGTGTGTATGTTAGTTTTCGTGAATGAGTGAATCTATATAAATGTCTGAATATCTGTATCTACTAACACTGATCCTTCTAAATCGGACGTACTTCAGAATTTGCTGACTTTGGTTTTCTTTACTATTCGTCATACGTTAAATTAAGATGTACCTTTTGTACTGTCGTGTTCTTTTTTTTTCTGTATTTTGTATTGTTGATACAGTTACTCTTGTGCTATTAAAGTACCGGTATTCATTATTTTTTGTTGATTATGAAGTCCAACGTTAAGAACATATCTCCCTTCATATTATAAATACGCTTATTACATTATAACACAAACACAAAGAGTAATAACACGTCCTGTGTCTTGTTTGTGTTTCAAGCACAACAATATGAAAATGTGTCTTTATTACACCACACAAGAAACGCTGTACGAGAAGTTGATAATGTTTGGCATATTTAGAAGACCTTGATCTGAACAGTTGGGTAAGCGATTCTGTCATTAAAAAATATATTGAGTTCATTGCATTGAGCTATGTTCATTGTCCGTTGAATTTCATTGGAAATTTCAAATAAAAAACACAGCTGTGCGGATAAACTTATTTCAGGCAAGCTAAAGTACATAGTTCCTTGTAATAAAAACAGAATTACCATTGATTCATTGTCATTACCCCAGACAAGGATGAACATAGATAGTGGGAAATGATGAAAGTATATTAAACTGCATTTTATGAATAAGGAAATACTCAATTTGCAATTTCCTAAATTTCCATATATATTTTTTATTCTTTAGAAACAATGAATATTAAAAGTTATTGTCAAGTTCTTTAAAAACTTAATTTTTTAATCTGATTTAAAAACTTCATAAAAGCACATGTCTCTTAAATTTTATCAATTGCGTTTTATAAATTTGTCTTTCGCATTTACTTTCCTGTTTCGACTTCTAGGTTCCCAGAAATATTTATAAGAATTCGTACATTATCGAGAGTGTCGGAGAAACAGAAATTTCTGTTTCACCTACTGTTAAAACGAAGAGGCATTTTTGAGCTGTGGCATTTTTCTTGTGAATTCCTACGTTGTATGCTTAGGACATAAATAAACTACATTCAGTACATTTATATCTACCAGTCATTTTGCAATCAGCACATCCCACATTATATCTCATCCACTATTAATTCGGTGCCTCTGAAGTTCCATTCTTAGTATTAACCGAGGATCTTGATGGACACGTTCAAGCAATAAGAAGAGCAGAGAAGAAACGAGTTCTTAATTTTAATTGGTGGATGTTTGTGAAAAATAAGATACACGGTCACACTTTTCGTGCCTTTGAATACCATAGACATACAATAGCAACTGAACACAGTGTTTTGTGGGTGAAGTGTGTGACAGACATGGCGATCTTCGATGACACCAGACATGGTAGTAGTTCGTCAGACTACGATTATTTATCTGGAATTAACAGTCATAATGCTGATAAATCTTATTGAAATGTACACTAGGATGCAAAGCCACAGCTATTATTCTTGGCTATGAACCTACAAAATCATCATGTGCACATTCGCACGAGACACAGGTGGTGTTGATTGAAGCTTTAACGTTTGATGCAGAAAATGGCGAAAAAGATATACGAGGATGAGATGCAACCAACCCCAAAGATTCACAGATGCGTTTACTTTTTCTTTTTTTTTTACCTGAAACTGTGTCACAGTATCTTTAATTGACAATGTTGTTAAAAGCTCAATGCTCACGGTTTTATAGAAGCAGTTAGCATTTTGGCCTGTTTCAGAATACAGAAAAATGTCGGCTTGCTAGCCTGTTCATTTGTTGATTATCTGTAGGCTGCTGCTAATGTCATACACAATGAAATCTTAACAAAATTATAATATACGAATTTAACATTACAATTTGTGCTTTGTATTGATGTTACTCCTTCGTAAATGATGAAATTTTACTTTTGAACGTAAATATTTCAAATTTGTCATTAAACTGCTGTAATTGTGTGGTTATTTATTTCAATGTAATGTATTGTGGGGAATCATTTCCACAGCGATAGAGCACTAATACCAAATTATATCAAGGGATTGCATTCTAATCTTAACAGATGAAGACCTAAGACGTAACCCAAAATATTTACGCTTTTCCAGTTGTTGAAGAAAGAGCAACCAAGGACGAATGCTTAATGTTTGTTGCTCGTAGGTAACAAGGATGAAGTGCAGACGCACACACGGTTCGAGCAGAGAATTCAAATTTCAGATGATAGGTTAAAACCTGGAGTTATAAACTTAGTAAATTACGCTTACCTTATTTTTTTGTACTTGGAAAGTTAGGTAGGTGTTGGTGTTAATGTTGTGCATTGGTTACAAATGTGGGAACAAATGAACATATAGAATAGCACAATCGTTCTGTCATTTCACCCGTTTTGCCTTCTGTCAAGACGAAGGGGAATTTTTTTAGCGGTGAGAATTTAGGTGAGACGACAGAACATATACGATATTCTGTATGTTCATGTATTTACACATTTGTACACAAAGTACACCATTGACTTTCGCCGTACAACCGTAGACTAGTGTTGTCAGGTAGAGGGAAATTTCCCGGAAAACGGGAAAATCTGGACTACATGAAGGGTAAAAGGAGAAAAAAAAAAGAGTTAAATTTCGCTAAATCTTTTTGTTTTAATTTCAGTAATTTTGAAAGTATACTTAGTATATGGGAAAGTTTCACAAAAAAAATCGGGATTTTTTTTTTTACTATTTTGAGGGAAATATTGAGACGCAAACCTGACAACACTGCCGTAGACCCACTTACTATTTTAAATACGAGGAATAAGATCAACGCAATTTACTAAACTCCAGAATTCAACCTGTCCATTAAAATGTAAATTCTCTTCTCTAACCGTTTATATTTCAACTTCTGAACTTCCCAACAATAATTCATTCTTGTACTGCTGTTTCTTTAACAATTCCACAATGTAAGTACGTTGGAATACTCCTGAGGTATCCTTCTGTTAAGTTTAGATTGCCATCCCTCGACAGAATTTCTTGTTCCTGCTGCATCACTGTTGAAAGGATTTCACAATATGCTAAAAATAACCAAACAATTACAGCAGTGTAATGAAATCTTGGAAATATCAACATTCAAATGCATCATTAACTAAGAACCTAAATATTAAGTAACACTTAAATGTTACTATATCAGTTTTAATGATTATATAATTTTATAAAGATTTCAGTGTACAGTATATGATAGTAGCAGCTACCTACATGTAATCAACATATGGATATCAGCAAGTGAATAATGGCAAACCGAAATCTTTCTCTATGCTGAAGCAAACCTAAATACTAACTGCTCCTGTAAACACAATGAGCGTGGGAAATTTAACGACATTGTGAATTCACGTGACAGAGATTCACGTGAAAAAAGTAAACCTTTCCTATAAAACTTTCGAATTGTTGCACCGTACACTCGTACACCCTTTTCGTAATTTTCTCAACTAAGCATTTGGCTTCAATTAACACTTGTTGTGTCTCGTCCGATAGGGTCAGCTCCAAGAATAACTATCGCTTTGCAATCGAGTGTACATTTCCAATAACACTTCTCAGCATCATGTCTGTTCATTCGAGATAAATAATCGTATTCTAACAGATTACCGCCGCGTTTGGTGTCATCGAAAGTTCGCCATGTTTGTGACATAATTTTTCATTAAAACACTCTATTCAATGATAATTGTATATCTACGGTATTTAAAAGCACGAAATGTGAATGGCCTTATAGCTGAGTTATTCACTGACATCCACCAACGAAAATTAAGATTTTGTTTCTTCAGTACCCTTTTTATCGCTTCAGTCTACCAATCACGATCTTCGACTAATAATAAGAATACATTTCAAAGGCACCGATTTCTGTGTCGCCGACAATCTTGAAAATATAGGAACTCTGATAAAAATTAGTAGGAGCCTTCGAGACAAAATAGAAAGACACCAAATATATTTCCATCAGATATTTAGACAATGTTTAATAGAAGAGTATTTTTTGCGTGTACAAAAGTCTTTTGCTGTAATTCATAAAAAAACAGCTGAAATTCCGTGTGACTTGAATAAACTATATACGCCATGTATAAACTGAAAAACAAACAAAGACAACAGTTTTTGTTTCATCAGAATATTGTAGAAATTAGTACATTTTAAAGTAAAGAAAAACTAAAATACTCGAATCATACGAACCCAATGATTTCCACATATTAAATTATCAATTATAATGAAAACCTGTGTAGTTTCGGTTAAATGGAATTAAGGTTATGTAACTAATTGTAAGTAAAGAGACACAGAGATGCTGGCGGGTTAATTTTATAGTAAACAACGTCACAACAAGCAGCAGTGCCATCTTGTGACTGGATGGAAAAGCTGAAATCCTAATTACTAGACGTTAAGATCTAATGATATTGTTTTTTTTATTACCTGTAAAATACAGAATACGAAGAATGAATCCGATACAGTTTATAAGGAGCTTCTCGTAGCTACAATTTAATTCGTCGTTGTTATTGGCGTATGTTTGTTTATATTTCCACTCATAATCTATAGTAACGAACTTGGAATAACTTACTATTTATCACCAGTTGATAATTAAAAATGTTTTAGCATTACATTTTCTCCAGAACTCCTCTACAGGAGGTGGCTTGCGGTCTGGTGAATAATCCAAGTAAAACTATATACAAGTTTCAGCAGTTTCCTCCATTTTATAAAATGATAAATTCTCTCTCTCTTCAAGAAATTATGTGTATTAAGGGATTAACTACTATTACCAGGGATATTTTCAAAATTTGGCCAATCATGTTTTTTTATATATAACGACATGCACAATGAGTCGAAAGTAGGCTTTTAACAGTTTAAACGTTAAATAACTATTACAAAATTGATTGATTTTTGGGTACATTTTGAAATTTTTATTGTTCCTTTTTCGTATTATTCTTTTTCATCTCACAATTTTTTTACTTCTCGTCTTTTCCTATGAGTATCCAGGGATTCTGCTAGACCCCCACCAATAGAGGATCGTCACCCAACAAAATCGTCGAGCACTCCACCTCCCGAACTTTAAAGATTTTACTGTCAAAAATTGATAGAAACCCTGCAAAATCTCTACGTACACCCCCAAACTGAAAATCCTAGCAGAATCCCTGATTATAGTTAAACATCATAGATTTGTATAAAACCTTATGGGCATTTTTTTTCTTTTTACATAACTTTTAGTATATTTGGAACAACTAGTCACTCATCTTCCGCCGTTTGTATCGTTCCATGACCAGAATAACCAAATTAAAAAAAAGAACTGTATCAGAGAATGTTAATAAAATGGCACTTAATGCCATAAAACAACAACTCTGAAAATAAGAAATTAATTTGTGTTAAGAAGATAATTGTGGTTATATATTTTGCACACTTCATTCTTTGGCTATCGAATGACACAAACGGTTCTGATTTCCCTTCCACTCTTTACTTCTTTCCTAAATAAATGAATTTTATAATTCCTATTGAGAAACCAGTACGTGATTGTATTTGCACAATATATTCCTTATGTCTAGTGCTATTAAGACATTTATTTTCTTTCGATAAATGGACTACATTTTCTCAACAAAGTTGATAATTTTAAAGTGCTTCTGAGTCTTATTTTCTGACAGCTCTTTTGTCAAACAGTTTTTTTTTCTATTAAGATTGGTGTAGCAAAACGATGCTTCACGATAGATGGCAGCACTATCGCCGTCCGTCTCGAATATATTTTTTATCGTTGCAAGAAATTTCACAGCTGCTCCTACAGATTCAAGCCTAGAGAGTTCAAACTTTCAGGGAAGAAAGTTCATAACCATTTCAAGAGTTCTATCCGTGACGATATTTTCTTTTCTTTTTTCTTCATTGTTGAAATATCTTCATTGCTATAGGTTTAGATATTGACAATAACAATCAAGTGATTTCAACAAAGAACAAAAAAAATCGCCACGAATTGAACTCTTGAATTGGTTATACACTTTCTTCCCTGAAAGTTAGAACTGTCCAGACTTGCATTTGTAGAAGCAGCATTGAAATTTCTTGTAATGATAAAAATATTTTAGACATATACGGAGGTAGTGCTGCCATCTTTTATAGGAGATCGTTGCTTTACATTAACCTTAAATACTTTTATTTCAAATATGTTATCTTAGTCCTTGTAATTCAACGTTACATCATTTACATTTTGTGTCCTTGCTTTGGTTGCATTAAAATTTCCACTTTATAAATAGTGACTTACAAAGGTGGTTTTTCACATCGCAACAAGAATAAAGTTTCTATAAACTCATGCCGCAAAATGTTTAGTTTAGGAAGATAGAGGCTCTGAATAGATGTCTAATGTTGTCAAAACATACTATGACACAATATCGTGAGAAACAAAGGAACGGATGTATGGGCATCCCGAATGATAATCGAAATTCTACCGAACGATTTTTTTTTTAACAAAATTTATGTGAAAGTGTAACTGTGAAGGGATACGTATAATTGGCGTTTCAGTGGTATACAAATGAATCATTCCAAGGGTTCTATCCGTGCAGATTTTTATTTTCTTTGTTCATTGTTGAAAGAGCTTCATTCTTATGAGTTTGGATATTCATTATTCACTACAATAATGGAGTGATTTCAACAATGTACAAATAAAAAAAAAATCTGCACGGATAGAACTCTTCAAATGGTAATGAACTTTCTTCTGTAAAAGTTTGAACTCTGTAGGCTGGAATTTGTAGGAGCAGCATTGGAATTTTGTGGAACCAAAAAAGATACATTAGACATATACGGATGTAGTGTTGCCAGCTATCATTACTTTACACCAACTTTAAGTAAATTTATTATATACAACTTCGACTTGTCATTTGAAAAGCTCACAGGTCTTCTTACGTTGTTGTTTTGTATGACATTACGTCACTTTGTATGACTCCGTGTACGAAATTACACATTTTTACGACTTTTGTTTATAGAAACGTTTGTCTTGTTTCAATATGATCCATCACGTTCCGAAATTTGTTCCATGGGTCCTGATACACTATTTATATCATCAGAAGATATAATTGTTTCTTTCTGATTCGAAGCATTCACTGCTACTAATTGTTAGTACATAGATTTCATTGGTATAAAACTAAATGAATATGTGTTGGTATGATTTCAAAAGCTATAATTTATACCCATATGGATTGCAATAAAAATATTCTGATCAAATATAGCTTTCTAGCATTTATAACGTTTACACTTAAAACAATGTTAGAATTTACCAATGAGAGTATTTTGAACTTACTATTAAATGTGTATATGAGAAAAATAATGTGTTTATGTATGTATGTTATATTTTTTACTGTATGTGAGAAATGGATATGATAGTAACAATGTTCGTATTGTTTTGAAATAACTTCATTGTTACATACGTATAGATACATATAATTTGATAAGCACCTTTCACCATTTATATATAAATACACGTAAAAAAAAAAGCATTGTATTTCAAAATTATTTTTATATGATCTTGAATGAATGTATTATCATTATTCAAATGTAATTGTAATGTAAATAATGTACAGAACTAATAAACATTATCAACAACACTCTTCTTTTCTATTGATTACCCAAATTTTCTTTATTTGTCGGCTCCACAAGCTAAAGGAAACAAGTCCCATTGACGAATAGAAAAAAGTTCGAGGTAATGTTTTATATATAACATCGAAATATGCGACACAAATCTGTCATATTTTGTAGAAAGAAACTTTGGGCCTTAATGCGTCCATGTACAAAATATGACAAATTTGGGTCACGTATATTTCGGGTTATAATAAATATAAAAGATTATCACGAACTTTTTTCTACTCGTCCATGCCACTTATATCCCTTGGCTTCTGAACTCCTCATATATTACAGGTAAAAATTTAAGTTGTTTTATTTTAATGATAGTACTAGTAACATTTAGTACCCAGTTTCCTTGTTTAGTGATCGCTACTACAGACAGTAGGCGGGGTGGGTTCGACTCCCGTTAAAATCTGCTATCTTGATTGACATTTTCCAGGGGTTTCCTCAGTCTAATCTGGGGAATGTCACAAATTAAACTTTAAATAGAAACCTTGGTCGCTTCCTTACCCATTCCTTCTTATATAACTATAGCCTTGTGTTAGGCGTGACGTCTTGTAGCCTTAAGGTTAGTGTAAAGCAACGATCTCTATCGCTAGACGGCAGCACTACCTCAGTGTCTTTAATGTATTTTTTTTTATTATTGTTGTACGAAATTCCAATGCTGCTCCTACAAATTCAAGTCTAGAAAGTTTAAACTTTGAGAGAATAAACTTCATAACCATTTCAAAAGTTCCATCCGTGCTGATTTTTTTATTTTCTTCTTTGTCCATTGTTGAAAGTGTTCAATGTTATAGGTTTTGTTATTCCAATGGAAATTTTTGTGAAAATTTTGTAAATTGGATTTTTAAAATTTTTTTTCATTTCATTTTCCAAATTACAAATAAAAATTGCGTTATTCAATGTTGGGACGCTCTATTTAGTAACTTATTGAACTTATATTATTTTGTTATAAAATTGCTGTTGGGAAAAAGTTACAAAATTCCGGATATGCATTTGTCTCTACCTGATG